>JABMBR010009975.1:0-44043 GCA_018881525.1 Meteorus sp. PSUC_FEM 10030008
ACATAGATTTGAACCCAGTGCATGATAGCTATATTCACCATCTTTCCAGTTACAATGTAGCATAGTAACCATTGCCAGAAAAATGGTACTGAATACTATATTACATAGTATTATTTATGATTCTAGGAAAAATGAGTCCGATTCCCATGTAGAATAGTATTCAGTACCATTCCCCATTGAGAATATACCCATTTATTTCTCTCCGTGTAGTGAACGAGTTCGAAATTTACTTCCGTTCCTGGGAGTGAAAAAAAGTTCAATTGGAATCAATAGCTTATGACAATACTGAAGTTTTGACATGAATTTAGAATGATTATAAAATCCATTTCGATCAATTGAATCGGATATTTTCAGCATATTATTCACGATGTTATTCAATCCGAATCCATGGTAGATAAAATAATTATTACAGACCAACACGATGAAATTGCAAGTCACTGCATGACTGAAACAGAACTACAGCATCAATCCGAATGAGTACTGCAATATTAAAATCGAAAAAGTACAAAATGGACTTTCCAGTTTCATGACATCGAAAAGTTCTCTCTTTTTTACCTTAACCGCATGAATGATTGAAAGCAATGGAGTAAAACATTGATTTATCTGTTTTTATTCTCTTTTACGGTTTGCACGAGATGAATTCGCCAATGAGCGAAAATTCACAAGAAATCCTTATTCTCAAAACGCTGCATTATAATAATCCTTCAAGAACTTTTACACTGTTCAAGCTTTCTATCCGATGTTGCAATGCAAAAATACAATTGAACGTATTTTTAACACACAAAGGAACATATGTTACGTGAATTGTCTCATAAAATTGAATGTTAATGCGATAATAAATAAGATATTTTGTATAAACTTGCATGTGAACACATATTTATTTTTATGTCTATCCATATAAAAAGAGTGAGAGACGACGAGAGTATGAGGGAAATATAATTTTCTGTGTGTGGCGTGTGTGTGTGTGTGTGTGTGTATGTGAGATGACGTTGAATAGTATGTATAGAGAAATGCGTAGGTGTGTGAAGAGAAAGGCCACACGTGTGTGCCAAAGAGAAAGAGCAATCTCACATATGTTGATGTTTGTATTGGTATTGGAGTTTGATTATGTTCGTGTGCAACTGTGGATGCGACGCGACGGGCAATCAACGTAAATCACTTGGCTGATGCTCAATTTAACAAGAAGGGCCATTATGATGGTAGTATAGTGAAGTAACGAGCAGGAGGAGCGGTTGCTTGTTCGATTTACCTGCGCCATGACTATGTATGTGGTTATACGCAAATTATTCCCCATAATAAACCCACATTTTTTCGGAATCATAAACAAATAATACAAAAAATTGTCAATAATTCTCATTACACGAAAAAATAACACAGAACTTTATCAACATCAACTAAAAGTGGAGTCCGTTTTATTTTTGCTAATGAAAAAATTCTTGAGATTTGAATTACCGAGCATAAAATCGAGATGTGTCGTCGAGGACTCGTTCAAATGGGTAATCGATCGCCTCACTCGAGCTTATACATATATCTATGCGTTTATAGTAGTCACGCGAGCGAGTGGGTTTGGCTCGTGGGAAACATCATTTTTTTTATTTTCCGTGCACTTTATTTCTTTATTATTCTTCGGTTTTGAAGCTGCGACCGCAGCAGGAGGAACGATGCATGGAACGCGATACGATGTCCTCTATCGTATGTCTCAGGACAACGAAGAAACATTGAGAAAATGTGCACCAAGCTCTAAGGGAAAAGAGAAAAAAAAAAGTGGGTAGAAAAGCAATAACCCGAGTATTATGGCATAGGCAGATCTTTATCGTCGTTTCGTTGGATAACGGCTCATAGACATGTTGAAACGCGTAGCAAAAGCCACAACTGTGGTTTTACTTCTGTTCAACCTTCTTCACAATACTCCATAGATATCTGTCACACATCCATTAAAATATATATATAGACATGTATACAAGTGTAGACAGTGTCATGAATTTTAGTGAGACAAGAAAATGCATCTACCAATGGAATTGGGATTTATCTGTACACTAACTGTACATCACTTACTCCTAAAGTGACGATGCATCATGATAGACAGAGAATTGTTCATTGCATCAGTATTGTGATCTGTATTGTAGTTGGTCAAAGAACTCATGGTAATTAATGGTGATACGTAAACAGTAAACACCATCGGGTAAACTAAATCAATGTATATATGCTAGAGTACACAGTGAATGAGGGTTCGAGCGAGGCCTTCGAGTAAGTTCTGAGTACGTTTCAAGCTTGTTTACTCGATTAGCTCGAGTCGAGTGTCGGTAATCGCAATTGAATACACCAACATCAATGAATGGATGGTGTGTTGCCATTATCAATGGATTGTTTCATTCCCATCATCATTCTCTAATCCTACATACTTCATCAGCACTTGAATAACTTCTATGGAAACGTATGGACATTGATGGATTGATTTACGGAGAATTAACATGAAGTTCATGATAAGAATATATGCAACCTGAGATTTTTTAACAGTCATCAAATTGTGTGGAAAATCTGGATATGTGTGCTAGTTAGAAGACTTTCTCGGTTGAGAATGAGGAAACTGGAAAATACCACGGCAATTAAGTGATGAAACACTTGAATAATTTATTGTCAAACGATAATGGTTGGTTCGAATATGAACTCGCTCAATATTCAGCATGGTAGTCACAGTATATCTTCTCAGTTTATTCGTCCATGAATAATTGGTGTTGCCATACTCACTCTTATCTTATATTTTCAGAATGTTACTAAAATATCGCAGAACTTTCCCCCAAAACTTCTGTCACGGTGCATGAAACTGACCGCTCATTATTCCAACATATGAACAGACTTAACACAAGTAAGTAAAACTCTGTGAAAAGCATGACTGTCATCATCGATCAATCAATTTTCCATCCTCCGTAAATTTTTCGATGCGCGAAAATGATAGCACTTGAAATGGAATTAATTAAAAATTGAAACGCTCGACGAAGTATCCCCCACTCGACTGCATTAATGACACACTTTACATAAATATATATTTATAAACATATTTTGGCTTATGAACAATTTTCTCCACGTCCCACATCATCATTTTTACTGTCGACGTCATCATTCATCTTCCTTCCTTTTCATTTTTCTCTTATATATATATATAACACATTATATTCATCATATGTACATAGTGAACGTTGGATCCTTGGCTTTTCCAGGTCGTCACGACGAGACCAGTTTTCTCCCTTGCTCTCTCGTGCTCTTCCTTCTTCATGTACTCGTTCACAAACCCTCTGACCCGACCGACTCGTCCAACCCAACCAACCCCACTCACTCTCTCTTACTCCTACCGTTCTGTTCACTAATTGCACATTCTTCGCATAGTTTCGCCACCCTCCGCCAGTCTGAGGGACGCACGGCGGGGGGTTGGAAGTTGGGGGTTGGAAGTTGAACGAAAAAGGGACACGAGTGAACGCGCGGCCTTCATTGGGGATGCAGGCAACCCCCCGACTTTATTTCCTGTCTTTCCTCCCATTTTTTTTTGTTTTCTCTGCCTCCATTTCACCCTCTCGCACGCTTATTTTGTCCCTGCGTATCGCTCTCAATATTTCCGTCGCACTCACTTCGAACGTCGTCAAATCTCTTCTCACACTCAATATATCAATGTTGAAATAAATGGGAGAAAAAATTATTTTTTTCCCCCATTTGAGACAATAAAAGAAAAAAGAAGAAAAAAGAAGAAAATTGAAAATTATTTTCAATTGTTGTTTGATATCTTGAATTTAGTATGTTAGGGAAATTGTTTCATATGATGCGCGCTTGCTCCTTTCGGTCCAGCTAACCGAAGTGCATCGCGTGTTGCACCGTAAACCCCCATTGGGTCGTAAACCGAAAAGTGATTAAATCGGCACTATATACGTGAATTTATGAGGACGATAAAGGTGCGAGGTGTGTATGTGCGTGTGCGCACATAAAATCCAAGCGAAACGACGCTATATAACCCATTTATACTATTATACATATATGTACATATTCACAGTGAATTCATTCGATCTTCGGAGCTGCTTTTTGTATATAACACAGCTATAATATACTCATGTTTCTTTTCTATTCGTTTAATCCCTAGGAAAAAAAGCGAATGGAAAATATTATGATATACCATCATTGTGTTCAGATATATCAATTCAGACAGAATCACTTTAGTTAGGTGTGTGTAAGACACAGTTCGGAATTAGCTGCAAATATAAATGTCCACAGTAGCTGGATATTTCAGAAATTTATACATTGTCAATCGAAATGGGGGAAATGATAATTCACTAAGCGGGACATGGCGATGATTAATTCGATTTCGACTCTCATTCCCGCTGAAAGCAGCATGGATATATATTTATCAAACGAGTCCAATCAATTACCAATGTGATGAAGAGTTCATCGAGTTTGCAACTCACCGTAAATCATGAGACAAAATTCGATGGCTTTGTATATAGTGACTGAATTCCATCACTGATAGAATTTTCTCCACACGAATAATCAATTTCATTTACTGAGCATCCTTAAAAAAGTAACAATTTCCAGCCAGTCAAATCACAGTGTGTGAAAACTACTTGCTGATTCCTCGAGTTCACTGTGATTGTAATCAGTTTGAGTTTCCTCTAATTTTTGCCACTTCACATAGTAAAGAACTCTTGAGAAGGTGTTACGCTACAGCTTGTAGGCAAGGAGGATATCGTATACTATAAGTATGACCATGTCAAGTGAAGTGTGTCTACAATATATGTTATGAAACTTCCATGTCATGAGTTATAGAAGTCTCATGATTTTCACGAGATGAACATGTATCGAATTTGGTTTGGGAATTGAAACTCAATAATTCAATTGAACAGATAACAGACATGAATATCTCAACTGGCAAATAAGTTTCTCTCGCGATATTGCCCGTGATACCAACAAATTATTCATCACGTTCATCCCCTCATTCGTAAATTGCTCCAGTGATATTTTGGGAAAATTATACTTGGAATTTGTTATGGGAACATCAGAATGCTGAAATCATTTTCCATCTCAACCAAATTTACTGTCTATCATCAATATTTCGATCGTACGTCTACTGTAATTATTCCCACCACCAGCATTGTCCAAGCGTATGCAAATAGTCAAACACGACTGGCATGTGATGAAATATTCCAGTAAAAATTCGAATTCATACAAATTGCGCTTGTCACAAAACAAAAATATCCCAATCATTTTATGGCTGAGAAGTCAATTCAAAGGGTGGTTTTTTCCTATTGAACGTTCTTGAATATCGACGCAATGGCCGTTAGTCAATGTCAATATACCCAACAGAAAAGATGGGAGTGAAAGAGAAGAAGAGAGGTATGAAGAGATGGAGGATGGAGCGAAAATGAAAAGTCAAATAATATGACGGGAGACATGTATAGTTAAATACTTGATAGAGATAACACTTTTCGTTCATTCACATCTTAGTGGTTGACTATTATGCGTTCAAATTTAATTAAACTCCGCGAGATGTCAAAGGAGGCGTATAGTGGCGTTTGGGTACAGAGCTGACAAGACGAACAATGCAGCCGCAGATTATTACATAGCCGTTCTCTCATATAGCTGTATTCTGTCTCTATCGTGACTTCTCCTCGTTTACTCTCTCTTACTCTGTGGATCTGCTTCATGTTTTCATCCCTGTCTCACAGTAAGCTTTGCCCATATCTTTGTCGTTGAGTTCCCAGGGACATCCGGGGTTGTGCTTCAACCCAGCTCTCTCGCGCATGTGTGTCCAAGAATACACAAACGTGTCCGCTTCTCTCCGTTCCCGCTCGCTTTTCCTCTCTCTGTTTTCTCATATAACCATGATCAGATGGAATGTGTGCAATGGTCAGTGAAGATTTCCATATACAGATCCTATGAGATTCTACCTCAGGCTTTTTCACACTCTGTCAACTCTACATACATGTGTGAACCTTTGAATATATTCGATATATTCCAATATGCAAAATTTCTATCAACAGCGATATATCACATAAGACTCTCTTTCATTCCTTCTTCCTATCGCTGCTGGCGTCACTCATCTCCAATTGTTCAATTTTTTTACGATTTTTACGATACGAATTTTTCACAGCAATTGAACAAATTTTTTATAAAATGACGATCACGTGGCTTTTCAGTAACAGTTTTCGTTTTACGTTAACCTTAGTAATGTAACAGTAAGTTATTAATCCAATTCTCCGTCACCAAACGAAGTAAGGATGGAGACTTCATTGTAACAAGTTCAATCTGGACTTGCGACAAGAATACAATGCAGCAACTGAGACAGAACGAGGAATAGTGTTAACATTTTTCCCAGGGTCGAGAACGGTATGATATAGGAGAATCGAGTTTAGACAATTAGCCAACAAGATTATTCCAGAAGCTTTGCCATGTACATTCCAATTCTTGTTGATATGCACTGCAAAAAACAAGATATGCTCGAAACGTTTATCATGATATATTTCCTCCGCTTGCTAAGTTCCCCTTCATTCTCAAAATTTTTACCGCAATGTTTCCTGTGAAAAATCTTTCTGTGAATATTCACTTGGATTGGAGGTATTCCAGGCTATTCAATTGGAATGACTTTAGTCAGATGGATTTTAATATCATTTCGGTGAAAGTACAATCGACTGTGGAGGAAATATTGAATATGGAGTACAGACACGCTAGGAATCTCCAGGAACCCATGTTCTTACGGTCAATAACTGGACACTAACCCCCACAGAGTCCTTCACCTCCTTTCTGCTATCTCTCACTCTCCTCCACTCTCCTTTCCCCTTCTGCCATTGCTGCTTTGTCATTTTCCTTTGCCCCATCCTATTTCCTCAAGTTTCCTGGCCGACGAGCGACCTGACTTTTCTGCCTCTTGAAAGAATCTATTCTCGTTTCTGCGTTCTCTCCTCTTCTATTCCAACAACGCATGATGACATCGAATATAACTCCCACCGGACATGCAAATATTGCATTCTATTTTCCATTCTTTCGTGAATACATTTTTTAGTGGAATGTCTTACTTAGATGCTATGTTCGAAACTGTGATGTATTTTCACAATTATTTTGAGAATCATGTGACCTCTACCAATGTTTCAGATTCGTAATAAGGATTGAATCTTCGAGACAAATAAATATTACGAACAGCGCAATACAGTTGAACGAAATGAAACGGTTAGTGCATACCGCATGCAACTATAAATAATCCTGAATTTGTGTAACAGAATTTCTGAAACTGTTGTAGACGATGATCTGTACACGACAGTCATCACTGAATCTGCAGTGTATCCTTAACATCTCTTCTCGTTGGAGACCATTTTCTAATCATTTGTTCCAGACATCAGTCTCCTATTAATCTTCATTCGTTCATAAAACTCATCATGAGTGTCAACGAGTCAACGTCAATGGACGTAACGTCCCGTAGTTGATCACACGTGGCCCCACAAGATCCAGGAAACTGCTATTTCTCCTCTCGCAGATGACTCTGAGAGCGTGATGCATAGTATTAACTTCATTCTCATATTTCCTCCAAAACCGCAAGTGGGTCCTTCTTAGAACCCATTTCAAGAGTCGTTCTCTAGAACCAATTTATCTGTTATGCACTGCTTCTGAACAGCCCCGTTCACAACTTTTTTTCGAAAAGATTGATTCATAATGGTTCTGGATAATGATTAGATATGTGACATAAAATTGGAACAACGCCATGTGTGACATGACAATTTCTCATTAAACATCTAATCAACTCGAAGGATCGTCGCGACAACTGAGTCAAATTTAATTTTAATCTCACACTGTCTACTCGTCATACTCAAACTACAAAATCCTGTAATACAACTATTCATCAATCTGTATACACTGATAAAATCTTGATACGCACTTCATTTACTATAATGAAGAGAATTACTTAATACAGTATCATGCCTGACACTAAACAATCCAACAGAATTTCACGTGGTCTATCGTTAAAGTGTCATAACTTCACAAAGCGACCATTCTTATTCTAGTTTCATCACCACTACATCTTAATTAATTGGCCGATTATCTGAAAGGATGGATGCTCTGTGATCCTCATATTCGAGTTCACTACTCGAGCGACCCACCTACATACTCTCATGGGTGTGATTGGGAATCCTGAAAGGTAATGCATATTCTATACACCGAAAAATAGCCTATGCTCTCATCTCAACACTTCGTTACAATCATTAGTTTTATTTTCTCTGAATACATCATTGACTACTGAAAAATGGTTTGCTACAACTCAATTTTGCAGAGTAATAATCTTCTGGTATATTCAATCCCCAAAAAATACAAATTCTCTGTCGTTCAATCTTCAAACGACCAAGCGAACGCGTTTGACCATGGATAGAGTAACCCCAACAATCCATTAATCTCAAACGGATGTATCTGAAAAATTGATATATACGAAGAAGAATCGTTTTACAATGTTTGACACAATGATGAGCGAGAATAAATGGCAACGAATTGAATGGACGGTTTCAATATGGCTATATGGATTACAATCTCAATAAAAAGCTCTCCTCTCTCGTCTTCCATACATAACTGAAGCCTAAACGTTTCAAGCCCAGGAGCATATCTTCTATCTTATTCTATCTCCATTCGCCACTTCACCTCATTCGTTTTCTTCTCGGCGTTTATTATTCGTTTTATTTCTCTCCACCCTTTCTCGTATTCCTTTTCTTATTCTACCATTCTTCATTTCTTCCATCTCGTCTTACCTGTTCGCTGGTTGCTGCTAGATGTTTTTAGCTATACCATTCCTTCCTTTTTCTCTCTTACACGCGCACTCACTCTTTCCGCCCGTCCTTTTCCCGCCTTTCTCATCTCTCTCCAACTCTCTTCGTCACGCACCGCGAAGCGCATTTTTATGTATAACCCGCGTGGTTTATTGGATGCCAGAGAGTCGACCATGTGCCAGACGCACACAGGCGAGAGACTTGTGGGAAAAGTTGTGCGCCATCAAGCCTATTAAAATCAATGCAGTGGAATTCGGCAGAATGAAAAATAAAAATAATAATGAAAAAATAATGAATATAATAAATTCTTCCAATACTTAGACTATATACAATCAACTTAATGAAATTCATTTAACTGGCAGGAAAAAGACTCCATCAAATTTATTGAAACAATTATCTACAATGAACTATCGTAAATAAATGTCATTCATAATTATACATTAATTTTGTAGTAGAATAGGCTCGATGAAGAAGGGGATGAAGGAAGTTTTTCGAGAACAATTGGAGTGGAGAATGGTCACTGAGAATTGGAACAGCAGGAAGTAGTAAAAAAGCACATTGGAACGGCATTGGATTCTGAGACGTGAGTATGTCGTAGTAATGGTGTTGGTGGTGTTGGTGGTGTTGGTGGTGTCGGTGGCGATGATAGTGGCAACGCGGGAAGAGCATTATTGCTCTGGTGGTGAGTCTACGATGGTTATAAGGTGGTGATGGTGCGAGACACGATAGTGTAGGAAGCAATATCGAGGCGGTCACGTAGACTGACCTCAGCACTGAGCAATAATGCGCGCGACGCCCTCACCGTCACCGTTCGTTTCAAGACACAGCATTCGCCTCTCTCAAGTACTTCCGATATATTTATAAACATATACGTACAAATAAAGATATTCATCTATTGGGGATGTGGCTGGTGTACTCATCAGACGATATGAATGAAATCTCAGTGCGCTTTCTAATTGATATCATTTCTTTGGAGCTATCATTGATAACACAACAGTAGAGTGTTCTCATTATGATTATTCAGTCTATATTGCTGAAAGTTAATTCAATTTGCATCTTGACTGATGGAAAATGATTTCCTTCAATCATAAAATAGAAAAGAGTGAACATACTTGAAAACATAATTTCTCTCCCCTAACTTTTTGGATCAAATAAGTTATTGCTTTTTTTTCTCGTTTTCATATAGGTGGGAGGATTTCTCAAGATTTGAAGAACGTGGAAGTTATGAATTTTCGTAGTGAAGCAATACTGGATCGATAAATATACAAAAAAAACTTTGGATAAATTTGTCTGAAACTTCCCCATTCGGTTGATATGATGTGACCTATCGGTTCAATTGAGTTCAAATAAATCCGAGCCGATATTAATTTGAATGAATAATTTGATTCATCCAGACTTCAAATATTCACCCGGTGAATCAAGTCCTGGAAGGTAGCTCGGACTTTTTTACCTCACCATTATCAATTCCTGTTGTTCATAAAACGCCATATTTCTATCATTATGATCACGATATGAAAAAAATTTTCGTTGTGGTATTAATAATGATTTTCTCAAAACAACTCTGAAAACGTGTCTATATCGAAGATTAACCTGTTAAGATACTACCCTCTTCTATTGACATTTCTCCACGAGCGGGAAAAATTCGCGGAAGTACTTGCAATAATGTGTGATTTGACAATAGAGTTCCATTTAGACATCGATAATGAATATATGAATAATATTATTAATCTTCACGATGTTCGATGGAAAGGTGGACGTATCTCACGAGGTTTCAATTCCTGATTGCAAAGGTAAGAATGAAATCTGAGAAATTTTTGTTGACCTTTTGATTCCGAATTCTCGAATAGGAAGTGTGATTGAAAAAAGTTCATTCCAAATAGACAGCTTGAAAGTTGATAAAATTAGTTATATCCAATAGAATACATCACTTCAGGTTGGCAGAATATCGATAAAATTCGAATTTCGAAAATTCTGTACACGTACCAAAAGTTTTGGTCAAACTATTCAAGAATCTTCACCATTATTCTCACTTCAGCATAGATAAAGTTGCTGGTGTTGTCGACAGAAATAGACATATTTGATGACGTGCACAACAATTTTTTTTTCTCTCACCATTTGAGAATCAAAAGTTCAAAACTTCCACGAAGAAAATCGAAATTCATGCAATTTTCATTACTTTTCCTTTTCAATTCGTGGAAAAATTCATCCCCTTCTCCCCATTTATCCTTTGCAATTTTCTTCCTTTATGATTAAGTTCCTCATTCTTTCTTGTAAAATTACTCACCGTACATCTTCCCCTCGTCGGAGAGAATAATTTTACGTCGACCGCATGGCGGATATATGGTGAGTGCTTCCTGGAAGCTCTGCTCAATATCCGGCGACCAAACTCCCTCCGCGTCCGCCGCCGACAGGTCCTTTTCGTCCTGATAAATCAAAAAGGGAAAAAAAAAGTTCATAACTGTACTAAGAGTACTGCAAAATGGAAAGGTTCTCTAGTTGTATACATATAGATAATCGACAACGCAATAAAATGAGTAGATTGAAAATAAATTGAGAAATTTTATCTCAATATGAATAAAATGATGCTGCAGGATGTTTTTTTTTAATCCGAAGGATATTCCGATATTCTTGAAGCTGGCGTTCTCTCTATCTACGCTTCTCTATAAAATACCATAAAGATTTTATACTCTTGTATATAAAGATGGGAGGGAGATAGAGAGTGCGAGTACTTGGTAAAATGTATATTCGAAGACAGAAGCAGGATGGATAAGAGTGAAGAGCACGGTATCCTTTTGTATATGAATTCAAAAATAGTGGAACGCGCAAGGTGTGTTCGATAGAAGCTGAATAAAGAGAACAAGAGCGTGCAAGAGAGAGAAAAAGAGAGAGAAAACAGGAGTGAGAGAGTCGCGCGGGTGCCTTTGGGACGAACAAAGGAACGGAGAACATTCTTGGCACGCCACCCGCCAACAAGGGGAGAGAGTGCAGCACAACGTTAGAGTTTAAAGACGACGTTGAAGAAGCAGAAGGAGCACAAAGCCAGAGGGTAGGTGAGAGGCTAAAAGAGTGAGGGGAAAAGAGTGAGGTCGAGTTTTTCACAACATGTGCCAATCTCTGAGATCTTTCAACGCGACTACAGTTGATCATTCTTTTCTCGCTGCTCCCTCTGCTACTTCACTGCTTCTTTCTCATCATCATCGTTTCATTCTTTCAATTACAGCGTGTTTATTTGTTTTTGAAATAGCATTACACGAACCGGCACATTTCTGCATCTATATTTAATTATGGCATAAACTACTATTCTTCCACACCAACATTTTCTGTAAGCTTGAATATTGCAATTTTGAAGAAAATCTCTGTTTTGGAACTCTCGTGAACTAGCATCGAGGTTCACTTGAAGAATATTTTTGTATATTTTCATATATTTCAGTCCACAGTCGTGTTATCATTGAGTACACCCTCGCTCCTAAGCCGACATATTCCCTTGAAATGTAAAGCGATTGAACTGAATCTTCTCGAATTTACTTTGAATCAAAATACAACTTCTGAGAATAAATTTTCCATCCTATATCAGGTACAATTTTTCGAATAAAACGATCTAACTTGATGGAGTAGAAGTGACTTTTAGCGATTTTATTGACATTTCAGACTTCAGTAGAAGTAACGAATTTTTAATTAGCTGAGTTCCATCCGTAGTCAGTAAGCAACCCCATCATTATAAGTTACACCTCCTCAACTTCTACTTCATATTTTTCCATCAATATAATCTATCAGAGTTCTATGCACACGATTCTACATTCATTCTGTATCAAATGCGATTTCGCAATAATTGATGAATATTTAACTAGCCAATTCAATTCAGGTTGGATAAACAATCGAAGAATTGCTATAAAAAATACATTCACTCTCCTCAACAAACAATTTGTCATAACTGTTTCTGATTATAATTACAAATGAATCTCCTATGAACTAATTGAGATTGAAATCAACAAGCGATTTACTTTTCCTGCCACTGGACTATCAATATATACATCATTCAGACTTCTGAAGAAATTTGATTTTAGCAGAATAAAAACATCAGAAACTTGTGCAAATATTCTGGCCATGTAAATGAACTACAACATTACACAATTTGATGATGAATAACAACAATTCATTGCGTAACATATTACAAAATTATACAAAAATATCTCTGTATGTATACATTGTCTGAGAATAGCGCGAGAAAATCATTGTCTTACAACGTGTGTCGAGGACGAATCCTGGAATTCCAAACGACGCCAAGCGGTTCTCTATCTGTCTTTTATATACAGTTGTATATGGATAGATATAAATGTGTGAAGGTGTGTGCATGCATGCATTGTTGTTTGCTTGTTGTTGCACGTGAGAAAGAAAAACAGAGAAGCGAATATGTACCATGGTACTTCATGGAATTCCATAGTCACGTTTGTTAGTTGCAAGAGATATATTGTTCATGCGCACGCGAATATGTAGAGGTACTTTGGCAAAGTCCCAATTAAAATCAAGTATGTGAGTATGTGAAAATTATTGTCTATGTATTATCAAGAGTGTTTGATAATTTTGGGACTAAAGTTGAAAAATGTGATTCAGTAGCAGAGATGTATGTACGATCAGACTTGTAGCATCTAGTAGAAAATGCGATTGTTGGTCAGACATAGATTTTTTGTGGAAGACGAAATGTTAAACGTTAAATGGTAGTGGAACATTCACGACTGTTGCTTCATAATGCTCATTATGCCAATAACTCAAGTTTTGATATGTATAGAAATTGAAAAGAGAATATTTACATCGCTGATTTCGCCAACGTCGAGATTCTTCGTATCCGAGCCGGAGCCGTTGGCGTCGGGCGGCGGCCCGGAACTCGCGGGTGTCCACGGCGAGGAAATGGTGTCGGCTGCAGCCACCGCACTGCCTATAATCAAATGGAGGAAACAAATATTTAATTAACATTTCATCAAAAATACACAACACATCATTGGTAGTACAAAAATAGACTGAGAATGGAAATGTAGATGGAAATGAATTTGATCGAGAAGTTCCCATACTCGGACTGGACAAATCAATAATAATATAGATGAAATCGAAAATGCCATTTGCAAAAGTGTTCTCCTCAATTTGGAGACAATGACATTATTGCCATTGAATGAATGAAAGCTGCAATCAATATTGCAAACTTTGTTCAGAGTCCTACTTTTGATCAGTGCGTTTTTCCCACCCCACCGTGAAATTGGTTGTCCATAATTAATCACTCCGGACACGAAAATTTCAAGCATTATAAAAACTTCAATCGAAACTTGAGTAAATACTCCTTCAACATTATATAAATTCAATCATTCGTGACGGTTTCAATTACTATCGCATATTAATTCCCATGAAATCGTGTCATACATGTGATCTGCCATCATATAAACTAATTCCTACCACAAGAGACAATAAAAAACACAGTTGAAAAGTGATTTTTCTGTTGCAACGAGCTACAGTGGCATGTCCCTTTGATATAAGCTCAACAAGTGGTCGGCTGATATCGCGTATCAGTTACGTTTCACAACAACGTGGGAACGACACCATTGGCTGATGGTTGCTCCGCCTCCAAGGGTGGAGTGAATGTTGGATAGCCCCCGGCTAAAGTGTTTTGTATTCTCCCCACTCATGAAAACACAACCACCTTCACCACCACTGTACAATGACATTAGGCGTGCAGTTGAAATACACCACACACATGTACACACTCAGTATATAACGTATATACAAACGAACAAGTTTGAACATGTGCAACCCCACGTGAAGCATCTCTCGTTAGAGATTAACACCATATCCACTCCAGTGTACATATGTGGACATGCATGTGTATGTATATGTTGCGTCCGCAACTTCATCCACCCACGCCATACTGTCTCATCCTCTCTATCTCTCTTCGTTGCTTCACCGCTTCTCCCTCCCACCCTTATGCTTTGGCTCTCTGCCCTATATATCTTCCTGCAACTCTCCCTACTCGCCAACGGTGGTTTTCGGTCTGTTCGCGCTCCAGCCGCAGCCGCCGTTATAATTTGCTGTAATCCAGTGCAACTGTAATCTACCATCCATGATTGAATTTCCGGGTTGAGGGTATATGAAAGAGGGGATGAATGTAGGGTATGAGCAGGGGCGGAGACGGAAGGGGAATGTACATATTGAGAGGTCGAATTTTCCTTGGGGACATTGCATCTCTTTTTTCATTTATGTTCTCTGATGAATAATTTATGGAATTTTTTTTCCAGTTTTTATTTTGATATATCGTTGAAGGAAGTTATTGGAAATGGAATGTTGTGACGGATGTGACTATGATGAGACTTCTTTAGTCCTTGAATAATTTATACAGGAATGTGATATTGACTTTATCAATTTTTTCTTTCTTTTCATTGAAATGTTAGAAAATACTTCCGTGTTTTGAGGGTTATGTTTTTATGATTGAATCGGCTGAAATGACGAATGGTTTGATAGATCCATGTGGTATCACTTGGACTCTACAGTCAGTCTTTAGTAAGGATGTTCTCAGCAACCATAAAACTCGCGTGAATATTTTGATACGATCATCGAGGGTTCAACTATTATTTCAGTGTTTTGGATTGTCGCAACTCTGTGATGAGATTGGAACAACCAAAATTGTCAATTCTAACGACATTCACACGAAAGAATCTCTCAAAAAATTCATTCACACGTACACATGAACATATCGTGAAATATTGCCCCTAGATATTCATTCAACTCCGTCCTCTCAATTCATCTGTTAAGTTTATGAAAAATCACAAATTGAAACCGCCCGAGACATCATTGGCCCCCAGTTTATTTCCAATAATGAGAAAGAAATACAGGGCAACGCAGAAAGTCGTATCGATGCAATTCATTATGGAACTGTAAAAATGTATGACAATTTTCCACGGTCAATTTCAAATACAATTCTCGACTATATATGCAGACATATGTCCACAATGGAGAAAGAGAAATAGAGAGGATGAGAGAGAGAAAGAGAAGAGAATTAGTACATGGAGTATGTTGACTCCAATGGGGAAACAGGAAGCATAGATCATGGTGGACGCATGGTTGCATTCAGCGTCCAATGTCCAACATGGGATAAGCGGAGAATGAGAAGATATAGAGGTAGAATACACCGGGCAGGATGAAGAGGAGACGGGAAAGAGGATGAGGGACATATAAACTTGGACATAGAAGCGAGTTGAGAGGGAATATGCGGATGATGGATAGGGAATGGTCCGCATGTCCATGAGATACATAGACTCCGATACGAGAGAGAACGAGAGCAGGTTGGAATGCTTGGCAAGACCACAGCGCATCTAACTATAAAGAGAAATATTGAGAGACAGACCAACGTGGAGGGACAGTGGTCTATGTGAGGGTGGAAAACAGAGATAACTATCTGATTGGACTCCGGAAAATTCATCGACAGTAAACTCACTCTGATCAAATCGTTGGAAAGTTGGAGAGTGAATTAAAATGATGGTACGAATGTACATAATTTCGTTGAATCGGTGGGTGAGTGGACAATGGAAGGCACATCTACCAATAGTGTGGGCATTTGGGTGCTTTGTTATTTTTATCTGATATCCGTTTGTGTAACCTTTATTATCTATGTTCAATGATGAGAGTACGTTATGATGGATGATGATATGATATTTGGGTGAATACTTTGTAGTTACTGTACAAAACATCTCCATGATGTATGTAAAACAGGTGACAACTGGTTTCCATTGTGAAAGTAAGATTGATTCAAAATAATTTTTTCTTCTAATTTCCGAAAATATTCCATTTTGTTCATTTTCCCAGAAGAATTTCGTGTAGTTGATGTACAATATCTGTGAATGACCTAGTACTTTGCGAGGATGGTTAGGGAGTACGGAGGTGTGATTGCATTGAGGTCAGAAAATCCAAATCAACTACCGGGAAACAAAAATTTTTTTCTCAGACATAAGAATTGATTTCATAAGAAAGAACAAGTTAAACTGTTCCAATAACTTCTAGCTTCTCACTGCAGGAAGAAATCAGAAAAAAAATCCAAAATACTCAGACATACAGTTCCTATGAACATAATTGGGTAGAATCAACCTTCTACAATCATAAGGTGATACTTGTTAATGATCAACACTCTCTCACAATGAATCACCACTGTCACTCTCAAGTTTTATCATCGAATGAAAGAAAAACTGTGGATAAATGATCACTATAGAAGAACACGATTTTCTTACAACAGATTATCGAACGAGTTGCATTCACAATATTTTGACCACGGAAATATGTAGTTGACCTGTTCGTAGAAACAGGAATTGCGTTAACTCGAATAATGGTCACACGCGAATTTCAATTGTTTGTACTTTTGCCCTGAATGAAACAATACAATCATTGCTTGTTATAGAGTTATGTCTGGAAAACACTGAATTTAAGCGCCCCGAAATTGTATTGTCACGTCCATAGAATATTCTGCACACTGAACAATCTATTCCTTATGGCACATTAATTGATAAAAAATTTCTTGTCTCTGATGAAATTTCATGTCTGTCTGTTTCCTCCGCAAAAATATCCAATGTCCCATATAATCGTTCCCATCTCAATGAATACATCGAAACTAAGTCTAAATTGAAAAATGTAACGTTGAAAAACCTTGACATGCGGTTGACACATGTCTAACAGACCAAAAAGTATTGCATGATGTCGATACGTATTCAAACGCGTTTGATCGTATTTTTATCAAATATCGCTCGAGCTCTTATTGAAAACAAGCAATTCCTCTCAATCTCTCTCATTGTCCATGTTATCGACACACTCTGTGACATGATAACAACGGATGGAACAGAGAATTGTGACATCCCAATCATCAACGACAAAATAAAACGTGATCTGATAGGATGGAATTTTGATATCTAAAAATAGTTCGACTGCATGTGACATACAATTTTTCTCTATCAATAATACACCTGAAAATTCATGGCTGAAATTTTTCGACTCGCTTTTTTACATGAACATAAGCACCCATACATTGACAATTTAGAAATGATGAATTACTGATAAACAAAAACGCACCACATTTCGGAAATCGTTAAATCAATGAATTTCATAGAAAGCATCAAATATCATTCGAAATGAATTTAAGAATATTATCCTTCTAAAAATAAGATTTAAAAAAGATTTACTGTCATTTCACATTTGTAGTCTTCATAATAACACTAATAAGTGATTCGCCGATGGTACTTTGAACGATGATGATAATTTCGGCCGGTGATGAGAATTAGGGTGGCAATGAAGAGCAATATATACCTAATATGTGCGGAAGTTTAGCCAAACATGAGGGACGATACCGTTTCCAAACTAACGTGATAATACGAGCGATTCTGATGGTAGTAGTACTACTAGCAGTAGTAGTGGTAGTAGAATTGATAGCAGTGATTACAATAGTTGTGGCAGGAATACTATTCGAGTAGTAGTAGTACCAGTACCAGTAGTGGTAGGAGCACCACTAATATAAGAAGATACATTAGTTGTAGTAGTTGTAGTCGTAGTAGTAGTAATAGTGGATATGGTGAACGACAGAAACATTTATATGTATATAGAATGAAAAGCCAGGGGGTGGCTCCGGTGGAATGCGTCCCGTTTAATATCGCGGAACATTATATATCGCCTCGCTCTTGTCCCTTGCGTTGCCCCATTCTCAACCTCCATATTTCCTCCAACACCCTTTCTCCCTCTGTCCTTTCCGCACCCGTTATTCCTCATCTCTCTGTCACGTATAACCTTGCTGTGTATCACTACATCCACGAGTGTACTGTGTAAAAATAATATACGCAGATGAAATGTGAACACTTCAAAATTAAATTCAAAACTCTGACAATAATGTAGTGAGAAAATTTCTGGCAAGTAGATGAATCGCGTGGTATTTTCTCATCGTGGCATTCCCAACTAAACATCTGATGACCGCGTGAGAAAATATATATGAATGCGATGTGCACTTGATTTCGAGGAATCAATTTAAATTTGGGGGTTGATGATTGATTGTTTTATTGTGCGTTCCAAGTGATATAATATAAGTGAAGTCACGTCACTCTCAGCAGTTCAGTGGCTCATCCACAAACGCAAGTAATGTGGTGAAAAATTGTGGCGTAGTTTGAACTCCATTATAAAATTAGTTGCGTGTTCAATAATCAAAGAATTTATACATCTGATATTTTTAGGATCTCGCAATCAACGGAACATTACTCGAAAACAATCAGGACCTGAGTGGCAACTTGAGTTTCGTGGCGCTATACTCAACATTTACAGTTATAGTTCGCAACTTACGTTTAAGTAGATCAAGACAGTGTTATTTATTCATGAAGAATTATACAAAAATTGCGAATATATCGTCAACTCTTCTATAATGAGTTTGTACGATACTTCCATTTATCATTAAAAGAATTTCAACCATACGAAAATTTGATGAAAAATCAAGCGCAAATCTTGGAAACTATATTTTTGAAATTCAGTTCATCATTCATTCGTGTGAAACAATTGATGAAACTCAAGTCAACCTCTCTTTTGTTCACACGTCAATACTCAATATTCACGTCAATATTTCATTCCCTGTTGCATACATGCCAAAAAAAAAGAGATGAAGAGAATTTTTTTGAAAATCGGACAATAATAAAAAAAAGCGAATGCATTTTTTTCTTTCAAGTGTAAAATATTTCTTCGCTGTATACCAAATAACTGAATGAATAATAAAATGAAGTCACAACTACTTGAGTGAAAAAAAACTGATAATATAATGAGATGTTTATGTATATTTTGACACCCTCTCGTCTTTTGTGCAACAGTGATGCTTCGTTCATTCGTGATGAACAAAAGAGAAATTAACGAGTCACTCTGAAAATGTAAGCACGAATGCAAACATATATAAAAAAAAAGATGGAGACGTGAAGAGAGAAGAAAAAATATAAGAGTCGAGTAATAATGAGAGGACTTTATACAGAAGTGGAATGAGAAAATGAATAGGGAGAGTGAGAGGGACGAAACGAATCGCGACAAACCGACGCAATTAATTTCACGGTTGAAGGGACACCTCAGCAAGGAAAAGTTTCGCTTGGTGAGAGGGATACTATTCAACTATTACACAATTCAATCACACCCTCGCAAACGTGGAAGTATAGATGTATACGGACAATAGAGAAAACGAGGAAGAAATATACACCCTTAAGCTAGAGCATCATTGAAAAGAGACTAATTGTCAACGAAAAGCCTCTCGCAGTTGTCAGGCAAACGCTCCTCTAAAAATAAAAGAAAGTGAAAAACGTAATAACAGCGGAATAAATGAGAAAATAAAAGTACGTAAATAAAGAAAAAATTTCCAACTCAGTAAACAGAAATATAAAAGTTATTTATGTATGTTCTCGTAATAAATGTTGAATTAATTATTCACGGAACATGAATGCGACTAGATAAAAACGTGCACCACATTCTTCATTATTCTCTTTCACCCTTCATAAATGAAAATAATTCTATCGCACAAATATGAAAAAAGTCCACTTTATTGCATCGAAATGGAAAATTCAAGTGTAAAAAATACACAAAGGAGAAAAATTGTTTGGTCGAATTAACAACGCTATTCAATTTCGTATTTTCTTCTCGTTGAATACGATGAAAAATCTGAGTAATATGAGCATAATTATACATCTTGATATGGAGTAGAAAAGATGTACAGCGTGTGGTAAAGTTGAGCATATAGAAATGAAATTGAATTTCATTGCAGACTTTGGTGAATGAGAGAAACGTCGTCAAGTAGATTATAATGGAGGGAGCATGGTAGTCGTGAATATAAGAGAAAGGAAGAGGGAAAGAGAGATCGCACAAGCAGCATCATGAAGTTTTGTCACTCGCAATTAGAGGGATTAATTTATATACCGTCGGATTAACTGTTGGTGGCCATGCATTATTCAAAAGGGTATGCTAATACGTCGCAGCTGAATTAAAGTCAATAATTGAATGCTTCTGAGTAGTATAAAGGAAAGACTGGTTAGCAATGTACACGTTCATCTCATGATATACACATATACACGTACGTTTGCGAGAGAAAACGAGATTGACTCACTACAAATGCGAGTAGAGAGTTTGTATGATGACTTGAAAATGACTTTGGTGTCTTCACATTTCCATTTTCGTATCTCATTTATAATGTAACGACATTCATTCTTGATGTTAACTAGATTTCCTGTCAATGTTTCAGATTAGTCCTACCTCTCAATGCATCATATTCATTTTACCAGTGCGACATCATTATACATTTCATTATTCATATCATACATTCAGAATTGACAATGAATAATTGAATAGCTGCCATCGATATTTTCCATATTCGAATGCTGGAAAGTCTTTATCGATTGTGATGAAAAGAATCAAAGTATTCAATTCCAAAGCAAAACACGATGAATAATCGAATATTCCCGTCAGAATAACCAAGAAATGCAGTCGACTAAACCTGCCATGAAATAGTGGAAATAATTGTCAAAGGTTTAACGGAAATTCTCAGTTCCGCATACAAAATTTATACGGTAATGATAATATTTTTTTATCGTCTATGTTGTAGGAACATTGCTAGGAAATGATGGAGAATACAACAAAACAATCATTTCACATAATCCGACCAGTCAACAAGTGACTAGTCTGGGATGTCTAGAGGCACATCAATACAGCAGAAATCTTTGAAAAATGTCAATTGAATACCAACCATGTTCAATAGTCATCCAGAGATCTTTCTAAATGAAATCTGAATCATTCAGACGATAATTCATTTGGCATAAATACTTTTCACGAATCTTGCGAGTAATTCTGATGAATATGTTAAAATTATCAATGTAGTGGATGAGAAATTCGAATGAATGTTGAATGATGTTTACTGAACTTCCTCTAGAGAGTCTGTCGTTTGGTTTAGCCGTTGGCTATATATCTGTTCCTGCAGGCTTCAGCTTGCACTATATATTGTATCACCATAGAATAGGCAAATCATTTAACCAAGATAATTGCCAAACATTGTTTTCCTTGTTAGTCAGTAGCTGACTGGTTAAAGTTAGTCTGGTAAAGTTAATAAGCAGCCTTGAGTGCGAACTCGTGTGTAAATTAGCGACTTCAATTTGTAAGCTCTCGCGTGACTTGGTACAGTAACTATATTCCGGGAGAGAATATACTGGAGGTAAATGAGCAGGAGAAACGTCGACAAGATAGTTCGGGAATATGTGTCTATCTACATGGCTATATTGATATGGATCACATATGTGAGGATATGGATAATTACATAAACTATTACCAGTATCTATTAGATATCATTAGTTGAAAATTTTCTGTCGTATTTTCTTTCTGTAGTCTGATGTTTTCACAACAGACTACCAACTATCACAGAAATAGTGGACAAATATTCGAATTGAATTCCGATCAATTCGAGCATCCATGACAAAATTTGTACCGACCAACAAGACATTGTCTTTTCGGGGACAGAACGATACAAAAATGCTACTTATTCTACCATTGTTATTGTCTCTGACAACGAACCTTCTATTAATTTATGTGAGTGACCAGCGTGAAAATTCGCGACAAGTAGTAACAATATAGGAGAATAAATAACCTACAAGTATGGAATTGACAAATGCCTTCACAACACAAATAACAAAAACAACGCATTAGAATTTAATTAATGACCACGACTTATTATTTTCAAACTTTTTCTTTTTGTGCATACATAAACACCCATACTAAGAAATATTTGTATATAAATACGCAATAACGTGAGTCATAAATAATCGAGATAAATTAAATTCTTTCCGTGTGAAGTTTTTCAAGACGATAATTGCGCACGTAAGGGTGCAGAGAAACCGCAAAGATCTCAAGATATATATTGAGTTAACTTGGAAGGTGCCGCGCGCTACCGCTGTATACTGTACAGTTTACCACGATACCACACTCTCTATCAACTGCATAAATAAACACACATATATTCAACCATTTTATATCCTATTCCACTCCAACAACACATCACACAGACGATGATTAAATAAAATCATATAAAAACTCCATATTTTCATCCAATATTCCATTGAAATTCGTATCCTCATCCCTATGAACAAACTATTTTCATTTATCATTATTATTAGAGTCGTCTGCTGTTCTCAGCTTCATTATTTCCCCGGCCTCATTCCGAAATGCAAAATATATACGTTATATATCACAATACATTTCCACGAGCACGCACATGATAACGAAAAGCTTTTCACAATTTTCCTCCATTCGTTCATTCATTTTTTTTACCATGTGTACAAATATACACGGTTAGAGGAAGAGTTAAGATGATTTGAGGGGGATGAAGGGTGCATAGCACACATTGCTACACGTCGGGACGTAGAATGTTTCTGTAAGTATTCTACTTGACGGTGTGTACGAGACGTACTCATTTCAGTGTGTTGCATTGCGCCCCGTTCGATTTATCTCTAATTGGTATACACACACATGGACAAATACACGAAAGATATCTCGTTTGTCATCAATGTCGTTGTCGCAGTCGTCTGCGTCATGGTTTAGATAAAGCGTTACCAAAAGAAACGAATTCCACATTGCAGAATTGACTGCGCTATCTATCTTTAGATCGCCAGTGGGGAGCATCTATTCACGAGGGAGACCCATATGTAGAATACTTACAAGTGACTTCACATGTACCAATGATTCATATATATTTTCGTAGGACGTCAATCATTATTTATTTTCGACAATTATTGTATTTTCTTTGTCTCAGATGGATTCATTTAATGAAATTCAGTTACAATCAATGCCGACTCATTGAATTGTTCTTTATCTTTCTATTTTTATTCTCATCTGTTTATAACTCAATTAATTGTTTGTTATTGATTTGTTTCAATTTGAATGTGTTGATTGGATAAATTTAATTCGATGTGGAATATCGGGATGTGTATGCTTGTAGATGTTTATTGGTAATTGGAGAACGATGAAGAAGGGTGGGAAATGATAAAATAAAATTGAATACTAAAAGAATAAACAAAAGAGGAAAAAAAGTCGAATTGAGGGTTGTTCGGAGTTAAACTAATTAAGATACATGAAGGCGAGTGGAGCGGATGATTGTATGTGTATATAATGGAAAAGGATGGAACAAAGTCAGGAGAGGGCGAATTTTCGTCGTTGCGTTCTCTTTCTGTTTAATGCAACTCTGTACCTCCGGTTCAAGCTGTAGAATTATACAGAATGCGTGAAGGGACGTGAATAATATAGCGAACAAGCAAATTCGAGTTGGTGTGATAATGAGAAAGATGAAGAGAATGGAGGAGAGTGGCTTATTGTCCTCCCCGTTCGTTTAATTAATGCAGCTTCATCCGTACCGTACAGATATTCACAAGTGTTTTACTTCCAATCGTCGAAGAATACGTTCGTGAATTCATTCATCTGGTTTTTTTTGTACTCATCTATGATTGATGGAGTGATCAATTGTTCGAGAGGATCATTTTTTTCTCTTCATACTTTTCGTTCATTTCTCTGAGAATTTGTTTATATTGCTTCGAAGTTTGTGTAATAGTTCGAAGACTCATTGAAAATTAATCTACGATGGAGTTTGGTGTTTATTGAAATTATCAAGCCTCATTTACCATTGATCCTAACTTCGAATTGATTTGATTTCGAATGCAGTCTGCCATATTGGATAGATAATCTTGTTTTCACCTGGATGGTGACACCGTAATTAGTTTCCATGAAACTCAAATCGATTTCTAGCGATCAGAAATTACGCATTATTATTCAGCTTATGATACCAATTCTTTCAAGTCATTTTATTTTCATTCAGCGGTGTGTTTTTGATCAATAACGTTCCATGCTTGAAATATAAAAGAAAGAGTCGCCCAAAAATTTCCTGTAAATTGCAGGACATTTTGCCATCCCTTCCATCGAGTATTATTCACTTGCAACAGCTTTTACAGTCATCTCTCATTTGCGATTTTCGAGACTGTTATTAATTACTTCAAAACCGTAATTATTCTATGAAAACAATTTGAATTGCTTCTTTTTCATACACAAATTTGAAGAAAAACAAGATCTCAGAGAGCGGTAAATTAATACGCAGACTTCTTCCAGGAATTAATTATACATTGTTTTACCGGGGTTTGTCAATTCATTATAAATTAATTTCGAGCATATTACGTATATTCTCTTTTACTACTTAATATTAATCGACGTTAATGTCGCACATAATAACATCCCATAAAATTCTATGGAAGTTAATTATACTAATCAGCCAAACTTCCGAAACACTCTCAATTTACTAGACACAGCCACACCATTTCACCTCCACGACACAATTTCGATGTTTGAATATTCATAAAACCGTATGATAATGTTCACAATATTACTCATGAATTTGAATATATTTATGAATAAGTCCCCAGTTCATTTCGAACATTCAACATAAATAAACTGGATTAGTAGTTTCACTTCATTTATACATTCCAGAACACGAATCGACCTGCCTACATCATAGTGAAACTTTGATTGAGTTCTCCAATGACCTTTCCATCCATAATTCATGAAAATAATATGCAACCGCCAGAATTCAGAGTTATCCGAGAGTTGGTGAATTACTTCTCTTTTTTTCCAACATTTTCCAATATGGCATATAGAGGGAAACGCAATGAAAATGAAAGTTCCGAATGAAACAGAATAACAAACCAGGATTGGATTTCAACGAGCTCATCCGGTATTTTTTTTTTCAGGAATCACTTTACATTTTCATCACCCCTATAAAATATAAGTAATACGATTGCACAAACTAACTACATGCGAAAATTTGCGTTTCCACTTCATATACCTCATAGGACAGGGACATATCTTGTATTCTGCGCCAATTACCAGTCCAACATCAGGTACCATTCACATACGCAACTTACAATATCGTTGTCAAATAATCAATCAACTATCGCCATAAAAACAGAACCAATATGAGATGATTTTTTCAATCCAAATTGTACGAAAATATAATTAAACGATCCGTATTTTCGTATAGAATGCGAAATACGAAGAAATGAGAGCCACTGTCACACGAGTTTGCCGCTATAATCGAGGCGGTGCCAGACGAATGGCAAAGGAAGAAGTACAAGAAACAGAAGAAGAAGAAAAGAAAAAAGTGAGCTTTTTGCTTCCTCTCTGTTCTCGCCATCTCTTATTCACATATAATATCAACGAGGAAAGGGAAGAGTCAGAATGAAGGAGAGAAAGGAACTAGGGGTCAAGGTGCTGCTATGTTGCCGCCTTGCTAACAGAAACAAAAAAATATCTGTGCACCGTAATGAATAAAAAACAAAGGATGAGGTACAGACAAATCAATTAACGAGAAAAAAAGGGAACCTGACGTGGAAAAGACCGAGTGATCTCCGTTGTTTGCGTTGCTTTATCCATAAATTTTGATACTTCTTCCAATATTCATCTTTGAAGGGTACAAATCTGCCATGTCAACTGCAGTGGGAATTTTTTCAGCCTCGTGATAGGACATCCTGTGGAAATCGCGATTACGGAAATACAACGACCCTCTGAATGAAACTCAAGGGACAATGACGAGGTCGACGACGATTAAGGAGATGCCAAGCGTGGCAACCCAGTTTCCCGCTTTTCCTCTGCTCTTGATTGCCCTCCACCTCTTCATCGCTCACCCTCCTCTATGCCTTTCTTTTCCTCCTGTTTACCCTCTTGCCATCATTGCTTTCCTCTCATATCACGTTTTACCACCAACATGAGGTAACGTACACGCGATCTTTCGTGTCTTGATGCAGTCGAGCTAACTTCTCCAACACCGTTGTGTTCATGTGTGTATATATAATGTTGGACGAATCATTGTTGTGAATTCATGTATACTTCCATACGAAGAATTAAATTTATAAATTACACTCGTTTCGGATGGACTCCTCTGATTTTCGGTGCATGAATTTGAAGGTTCGATAATTGAAGTGTTCAGAAGCCCACACAGCTACCGATTACGTTGTTCATCATGAAAGAAGTAGAACAAAATTTCAGACCGAATTCTGATGGGTAATAGAAGAAATTATAGAATACTGAATTAACATAACAGAGATGAATTCTGGGAAGAGCAACATTTCCACTATCATTACTCGATGATGAAAAAAATTCCCCCTAAATCTCTAGACCAAAATAAAAGTTCGGAACCCGGTGACTCTGTTACATCCCAACACCCTCACGTCCATAGGTCAACTTTTACCTCATCAAATCACACGATTTCAGATTCATTTTGCATCCTGCTTCACAAAAAACCATCAAATGAATTTTATCCGTCGATACTTGACGAGTCATACATCAATGACGACGAATATCATATGAAATCTGGTAAATCATAGCACATTGTCACTTCATTAAATTCTTCATGAAGAAATAATTTCCCATAAATCGCAACGCTCGAATCTATCGAGGGCAGCGAAACGAAATATAAGTTTAACACTATGAGGTCCATTTTAGTTGTATCTTGGAACACCATATCCCAATACATATACACTAACACGAGAGATGCTTTTCACTTCCGATAAAGTAAATTTTGTTGAGTGGAAGAATAAAGTAAGGAGAGAGTGGGCGTAAGGGGGGTTTGGTTGGATGAAAGACGAAGTCGGATGGAGGTTTTAGCTATACACATACATGAATGCACAGAGAGGTATGTTGGAGTTTAAGGGTAAGCGAGAGGAAGAGGGTGAGAGAGAGAGTATGTGTGTGGGTGTGTGGAGGGTAAGGAGGTTGCGCTATCGATTTTGGCATACCAGACACGGCGCTTCTGCTTTCTTGGCGATAATTCGCCGACTTGGTGGCCTGTGGGCCAACTTGCAAAACTTCCCCTATATCACTTGTCCTTTTTACTCTTTGGTTTCCTTCCCTCTCTTTCTCACTATCGTTCCCTGTATCTTTCGCGCGCGCGTTCTCTTTATACCGTTGCGCTTGGCCTCGCTAACTTTATATACGCGAGAAAGTCGTGGAGGCGATAGAGATTAAACCTGTATATGTATTCCATATACCCTGGTATACGTATGTAGCACAGACGAGCACTTTCCTAGTGATAATCTATGTGTAGTTGCATATAGGTATAAATCTTGTGAATTTGGGTCGCATGTATATGATTTTGGAATTTATTTCCAGCGTCGGTGTAACGACGATGAAATTATCATTGATGAAAATTAAACGTTTGGTGTTTGGATTAGTGAATCTGAGGGAAGTTAATTGCAGACTGAATAACTTGGCGGAGTCTCTGATGAATTCTCTTTGAATAATGAAAACAATTTTCTGTCGACATTGGTTTCAGCGGTGTGGATTTTAATGTCGTGATCGATTTCCAATTAAATGGTTCCCAGTGGAATGGGACGACTGCACTGACACAATTCATAATTGATCGATAATTTTTGTTTCATGTTGATATGAGTAGGAATATAGCGGATGAAAGATTTGTAAAATGTATAATGGAGTAAAATTTCCGCGGAATTGTTGATTTGGAGATTCATAAGTAGCTGCATATGAATCGCAAGATGAGGAGCGCTATATCAAAATAACTTTGTGATTGAAGTTTCATTTGGTTGGGAAATGATACAAACGGTTCTATCTTGAAGAAGTTGACACCAGTCACTTATCATTACTGTCTTTGTCACACTGATAAAACAGTCCAGTTTGAATGAAAGTCCACTCTTCATGATTTCACATTAGTCATTACAATCAATTTTCCATAAATGGTTGCAATAAGATTTTCCATCACTGCATCGATGAAGGATCACACACGAGTAATATACAATGGAAAAAATTCGATCATATCATTTAAGAGTTCTATAAAACTTCATCGGTGTTTGAATCACGAGTTGTAATCGAAAATCATTCTATCAATATTTCCAATACAGAAAAAGCCGTAATACTGTACATTATCGAGAGTTAAGCGTAATTTGTGAACTCTTAAATTTTTTCTATTGAACCTGGAATTGTATATCCGACATCATGGTAGACGAGAGAAATGAAAAGAATATCATCGAGCAAATATTCCATTTGGTATCCCTACAAACTCATGTTCTCATCTCTACCTTCAATTCTCCCCCGCGCCGTCTTCCTTTCTTCCGACGACTCTTTACGTCTCATAAAAGCATCACCATAACGATGGAAACATGTCAATTTAGGCTGCTAAAAATACGAGTGCGAAGGGGCGGAAGCAACAGAAAAAAGTTGGAAAAAACGAAGAGAAATCTGAAAAGGTGAAGGGAGAAAAAAAGAATTCTTCTAGGTATATAATTTTCTATCCTTTCTTCCTCGTCTTTATTCCGAATGGTCCATGCTTCTCGTCTTATTCTCTTCAACAGCAGCACCAAGAGAACAAAACGAGAAGAATATTACCTTTCACCATCAGGATATTGCGAAGACGAGCGCACAATTTTACTGCAATGTCTAACGCAAAGAGTTTTCGTTTCTTATTTCAATCTTTTCATTTTTACTTTCCGCCATGTGCAAATTGACGTGTGTGCGAGCCAAGAGAAATAGTAAATGAGATATTCACAGTCCAACATACGAGCACTCTGTGTTCATCATCTTGAGAATGAAGAGGAATATTGTGAACTGGATATTTGCGCAAATTTATATTATGAAAAGTACAAAATAAATATATCGAAATAGAAATGATGAAAGGTGAGTTTCTGGTCTATAGTAACGTTTGAATGGTATAACTACAGAGTGTCTGTACTTGGGAGTGAATTATGGAAACATTATTATTTATTATAGCATAAATGAATGCTACATCAGAGGATATCCGGTGTAGAAAAAAAAATTTCAACAACCAGGTGAGAACTCCCATGAGTTGATGAAAATTAAGGCGAAAATTACTCTTTTCCTACTTAAGAAAAAATTATTCCTGTATTCCTTTTTATGATCATATATAATTGATAATGACTAAAAATATCTTAAAACATTACAGATCAATCACCAGACCAGTTTCAATGAACGCCCCAGACTCCATACAAAGGTTTAAAAAAAACCGATGAAATTAATTTTTTCCCTCTTCTCAACAGGTCAACGCACCCGGCAAGAAGAGAAATAGAACTGGTATCAACTATACTGAAACTTAATCCTTATCCAATAGATGGCAAAGGGCGCAAGTTGGGTTGAGTTCTTTGCAAAGAGGAAAAGCAGAAAAGCGAAATCAGATGGGTGAGTGTGAGAGTAAAAGCGTGAGACGACAGGCAGAGAAAAAGAGAGAGAGAGAGAAAGGGAGAGTGCAAAGAGATAAGGAAAAGCGAAGCGAGTAAACTGAAGAGTGAAGAGGAATAAAGGGTATCATCCTCAGTCGTAATTAGAATCCACTTCGTGGAAATGGTTTTCCAGACAGAATTTCTCTTGATTTTCCTGTCAACTATATATCGCACGTTCAACCATTTCCGTTTTCTCTTACCAATTGAAATAAATTTAGAAAATAAAAAGACATCGAATCCAAAAGCAATTGACGCGACAATTGGGATGGAAAGTGAAAGAAAATAAAGAATACCAAAAGAATGATGAAAAAGAAGAGAAAACTATCAAGTAGGATAGTTCAAGTGTGTCCTCTTGGCCGATATCCAAGTGTAAAGTTTCGAGTCGTGCTTTTACAGTGAAAAAAAAAAAAAAATGGATGTAAGAGGCTTTGAATGTACGAAACGACACATCTTTCTATACACATCGGTGCTTGTCTGCAGAATTTATTTCTGGATTACACTCGTGAGCAGTGTCAGAATGGTCTTGAGACACTCTCTTATAAACTCATTCTTCATGTATATATGTCAAAGTGTACCGTGTAAATTAATTGATGAATCTACACATGCAGGAGAAAGATGAAAATGAAAGAAACGGAAGAAATATTTTATGACGAGATTTTTTCTACGGTTCATGAAATCGTTTATTTATCGATATAAGATGTTGAATTCACGTTAGAGTTTGGAAAAATATGTGCGCGAGAATATCATGACAGAAAACCGGTTGAGAACCACTGATCGTCTCTACAGACCACGATGCACTTCTTAAGGTGGGTCAAATGTCACACTGTGACTCATCATCACTGTTGAATCGCAACGAGAAAATGAAAAGATGTGCATTGAAGCACTTTCATCTTGGTGCAAAAGATTCGGAATTGATCGTATTTCTTGGTGAAATGTTCTTGAAATTTCATCGAACGGCAGACAGTCTGAAAAATAATCACTCGAAGTTTTTATACAAATATATAATCGAAAATGAGATATCCGTTGAATAATAATATATGAGTTCATCCAACTTTTCGGAGTGGCAATTATGAATTGAGTTTCAAAGATCTGACGGGCCCAATCAGGCAATGACGTGAAGAATAATTATTGAGAATTTATGGAGACTGAAGATATCATTGATGAAACGTTGTCCAAAACTGATAGCTCTGCATCATCAATTTCATAATGAAATAATTACAATGATGATGCAACTTCATCCTAGTGATTGTGAATATCAGAACATTTCTTGGGATTGAATTCCGCACAGCCGGTGCAGCCGTGAAATTTGAACCTACATCATGGAACCACCCAAATCCTCGTAGAGTAATAGTAGCTGCAAAAAACCCTGTATGAAATTCAGTTCCGTTGATTCCATCAGGTTTGTCGCCAATGGTGAATTTCGAACAATTATATTGCGATTCTCGATACAAAATTTTTATAAATTCTTCAGTTCCTAATTCCCCAAATGCATCATCATTCGCAGAGGAATTGGATCTGCATATAATATCTAGCTGAGAAATTATTTTGTTGTTGAAATGAAAATCGAATTCGATCGTATTAACATTGCATTAATTCTCGAATGTCAAACTCCAAAACTCACTCTACATCTCTCTAATTAGCTAAATTCATATCAATTTGTAATTCACTGTAGATTCATATGGAATTCTCATCAGACTTTGTGCTTCCATCATTTCCATTTTCGTTTTGTCACATATGTTTATTTTTTGACTTCGGTTCCACCGTCAAGTGTCTTAGTGAGTCGCGTGTGCGTAGTAACAATATAACAATGATATTACGCGCGGCTGAGAGTCCAGGCGAGTTCCAGGTAAAGGGCCCCCCTTATTACTATAAACTGTGACTGGTTGCGCGCGCGTTGTTGCCAGTTGAAACTTGCACAAACTCGAGCCCAACTCGTGGGTATTCAATGACAAAAGAATTCATGTACAGACGAAGCACCGCTGGTGGCGTTTCTCCTCACTGCCACAACTACTTCTACTACTGCAACAACGACTACTTCTACTACTACAACTATATCTATACACACTACAGGCTCGTCTCACTTCTCAAGTCCCTTTATTTCTATATGATATAATACTAACGGATGTTCGTCGGACAACGACTACACCAAGACGCGCGCCGAGTCTGACTCCTTTTCTCTTCTCCTTCTTACTCGTGCACCTCATCGACCATAGAGACAGCGGGACAGAGAAGAGAATGGAAAGCCATACACTCAATTTTATTATTATTCTATTTTCTTTTCTTAACTATTAATAAGAGGTGAAACTAAAAGAGATACAACAACGTTTACGCCACTGACAACATCACTGTCGGCATCAATATTTTTTTCTTTTCACTCTCCTTTTTATCCGTCGTTCTCTCCCTTACGTTCAGTGATCGCTCAACGATTCGGCAACGATTCTTGCGATTCATTGAATTTATAATGAGTGCAGGCAACACAAAACAAGTTTTCATAGCTGTGACACGTAGTGATACTGACGCAAGAGTCAATGCATGAGATTGCAAATGTCCAATTTGCAGATAATCATTTTGAAGCAATGTATTTGTCAATCACTTTCTTCTGTAGCAAGGAATTATGAGGATTCAGAAATATTTCTTCTTTCTAGTACTATGAATTATATTTTATGTGATAGTAACAGTTCTGTTCGCGTCGAGCATCAATTTCCTAAATTTCCCAGGTATCTTAACATGTCTATTTCAAGGTTCGTGGTCTGTGTGAATTGGTAGGTGCAAAAATAAAATGGACGGGAAAATAATAATTAAAATAATGTGCATATTGCCAATGATAAGTAATGAACCTAACTTTAATTTTCCCACCAGTTTTACGAACAATTTCAATGTTAAAAATCTGGATAAATGATGATGAACGTTAACTGTTTATCATTTCTCACATTGAAATGTTGGATCACATATAAATCGAGGCTTCAATGGAAATGATAATAAAGTTGAAAGGATAATCCCCGGAAATATGATTGCCTGTGATTCATATAAGTGAATTCATCTACATAAGATACTTTCTCCGATCATGGCCCTTGGTAATTTTTTTCAAGAACTGTCGTTAAAGAAATGAGAAGTGACTAGGTCATGAGAATGCAATTGCTTTGATAGTGAAACCTTGACGCAAATTATCACCATTCACAACTCATTCAACACTCATTTGTTCTCAATAGATACAATGGTATAAATATAAAAACAACCATACAAACATATATACATCTACGGCTTATCAGTTGCGTCGTGACATGCTGCAAAGTGAATGTGAATAATTTATTTCGTGTACTCATATACCATTATCATACATACATAATATTGATAGTATTATTTTTCATTTAACATATTGACGGTGACGGAAGAGATATAATCACCAACCGTGTCGACACAAAGATCAATTTTATCTACCATCACTCGACATATTGAAATCATTCATCATTAGACATTAATCGATAATCAAAGAGTGAAAATGAAACTAAACCAATCATCAAATCATAAAATCGCAGAAAATCAATCACAGCAGCATGAGTGACAACAAATGGAGAAGGAATACAAAATAATGAAGCAACAAATATCTCAAATACGAAGGAGGAAACCAACGATTTTATCGCAAAGTCGCGGAAGAGTCACCCGACGGAAAGTACATTGTGTTGTTCATTCAGAAGTCATTGAATGCATTCAACGTTGCAGTATAAGAGACATACAACTATGTACCTGTCTAAACACGTTCCTATATGCACATAAACATAAACACAGTTGCAGAGCCAATGGCAATAGCAGAATGATAAATACAATTGTAGAGAAACAGTGTAATGAGGGCGACGTTATTCATCTGATTCAGTGAGGAAGTACAGTGAGTATCGAAAGATTTATCGGAAGCATTTTCACAGAATAAACTGAACATTCACATTGGAGATATATAACATATATAACGCATTGACATGTATTTGAACAGATACACAAAGGCGACCTTCCACACATATTCAATTTTATATCCTTACCAACATTCTCTGCAAGACATTGAATCGAATCATTATAAATTATCATACATATATTCATTATCAATTAATATTTTTATTATGTTTATGACTTTTTGTTATACCGAATTTTTTCACTATTCAATTTTTATTTGTTCAAGTGCTTCAATCATTGTGAAATAGAGTCGAAGAGCAAACAATTGCAATGCAACATCACGCGTTGGATGGTTTGAAAATTGCATGTGTGGGCAAAACATGAACATTCTCCATCGTTTATGTACAGTTACTATGGAATTATCATATAGGTGTATTTGTAAATAATGATGTGTATGTGAGGTGCAGAGAAAGTCAAACTTGAATAAAATAATGTTTTGCAGACTAAGATGAACGTATGTGTGTGAAATGTCGGCAAGATGTTTCTATTCTTAGGAAGAAGAAGAGGACGAAACGTGCCCAGACACGTTCATCGAGAAAGATGTTGTAGTTCATTGAGACAAAAACAGATAATTGGTAAGATATATTCATTGCGTAATATCAAGGCGTGAATGAATTTAATTCTCACTTGTTTCTTACTCGTTGCAGAGTACGCAAATTATTATTCGCTTCATTTCCTCGATCCTCTGTCATTTATTTGTTCTTTCTTCTGTGTTGTTGTTCTTATGTCTAGACATAATTATTAAGTTACTTGTTATTTAACCTTACGACCAGTCGAATTATTCTTGCAGTTTTGTCTTTAAATAAACGCTGTTGATTCATCTTAATGCGCCACATCCGGGACCAACCATTCCGTCTAATATATATATATATACACCACACGCATTAGCTACACGACGAATTCCGAGAAAGCCCTGAGGAAACATGGTCGAAAAATTGGCGGTCATGGACAAATGTGTCTGTCCTCCCTCGAGACACGTCTTGTTGTAATCATTTTTCCTCTGCGAACATTCGGTCATTTTTGCTCCTGCAGTTGAGACAACAACTCTTCCTGAACTGATAATTTTCTTTTGTATAAATAATTTTTAAAAAGGTTCATTTGAAAAACATTAGGTAGAATTTCACTTCTATCTATATGAAGAGGTTGTTGTATGATTTCTGATGTATCTCTGATACATACCAACAACATACAATTAAATCCACCTCACACAACATTTACATTGAATGGACGGAATGAGACCTTCTCATCATAACAGTATTCATTTGACGTTGTAATGCATGTTGGAGTATCGCTCATAAACTTGAATGCATATCAAAAATATCTGAAAATTCATCTCGATCTTCTGAATGACGAAATTGCGTCAGGGATTTGCTTGTAACGATGTTTATTTTCTAGCAAGACCAATTTATTGGACGTCATCCATGGAGCAACCCAGATCCTTCTCTCGTTGAGTTAACGATGATAAGATGTCTCACAAAGTGGGTCAAACTCATAACACTCATGAAAAGATGAATAGAACTTGCAAAAATACTTCCCAAGTAATCTGATAAAGAATTTTTTACCAGTGAATATCGTTCGATTACTCCTTCGCTGTACAACACATTAATACATTTTCCCAACGTGAATATTATCGAACGTTCGTTATATTATATTTATCCACAGGTTGAACACATACGTAGTGCGTTTAGATGTGTTCATCAATATTACGCGTGTATAAATATATTCGCGGGGATCCAGTTGCAACTAGCAAAACGCGTTTCGTTACAGCGGTCGAGTGTACAACGGCATAATAACCCCAGAGGATAGTAGTTATGCGGTTGTGCGAATAGCGGAACAAGCAAAAATAATATGTATTCAACATATCCATGTATATATTTGTATATATCGGCTACAAGAAAATTATTCATCGACATCTATGCACACTTATTTGATTAATCGAATTTTCAATTTGCTTGCAGCGAATGAAAATTATTCTCTGATAAATTTACAACGCAATCAAGAATTTTTAATTTCCATTCAAAAATATTTCATGATATTTTGCAAACGGCCGCATCGATTGCCGCTATTATAGAAATAATTTATTTCATATAAACTGTTGGATGGTATTCAATATTAAATAAATCTGAAAATGAAATTGAAATTCACACAATTTGCACTTCCTGAAAATCAATTTTTGATACTGACGCATTAATTCGAATTATTAATTGGGTTTATTTGTGATAGGTGAAATAAAAAAATGAACGATATGATAAAAAAATGTCAACAATTGGATTTGATATGTAAATGTGTCAGAGGGAAAATAAAAAAACCGGGTCACGAATACTGTTCGATATACACATGTGCATACGCGTATGTAAATGCGCACAAAACCGATATAAAATGCTTGATACATTTCTCCATCTCACCGTCACATTGCAATCTCTATTATGTATATCAGTCAATGCGTATATCATTCGTACAACGACCGCGAACAATGATAGATCAATGCGACACGCCCAGATTAATAGCTCAGTATATACAGTGCACATGCCCCCCTAATCCTTTTCCACACACGCACACATTTCTCATGCACTTACCTTTCCTTCATCATTATTTTTTCGTCTTTTTATACCTATTATATACCCTATATAACGTTTAAACACGTGTCCGAACGTGTTTCGCTTATCGCAAAACGCTCGTATTTTCCTCGTTGTGTCGCATTTCCTGCTATCGCACACGCACCCGCTATACATACAAATCGCCAGGTATATACAAATCGTTCACACACTTAGACGGAGAATGTGTATGTGATTGAACACTTTGACGTGAAGTAAATAGTGAGTGATGCCAACTATTCTCCGAGAACGAATCACGAGGATCGTGTAGAGTTGAACGCCAGAAAAATAAACGTAATATGACGGTTATCATATCATTCGACCCTTTGATGGAAAATGTGGTCATTTAAAATTGTAAATTTATCATATATTTATTCATATACCATACGTACTTTATTGTTGGCTCTTTCAAACTTGCTTCACCAATCACTGAAAATATTGTGTGGAACATTCACCGAAATTGATCAACGTTCGAGAATCAATTGTATACGAATTCGTCATTATGTTCCACGTTCTAAGGATTGTTCATCACTCTCTTCCTTGCATTAGGACAAGAAAAAAAAATCACGACAGTATATGAATTCAGATGTCATTCTCGTACCGAATACTTCCGTGAATAATCGACAGATCACAACGTTGCCAACAACTCTCCACATGTTATTGAAATTATGAAAAACTTATTTTCGCTCAACTCTCCCCATAAATGAGGAAAATGCATAGAAAGAATATGCGAGTAATCGCAAGTGAATTTGTGCTCATGTTAAAACAGAATGTTTCAGTCATTCGTCATCTTTTGCCTCTTTATCATTTTCTTCAATACTACAACCTGATATTTGACGCTGATTCAACCCCCCCTCTGGTTGGAATGCCATGCAATTCTCAGTCAGAAGCTTTGAATATACAAACACCGAGGATATTCACTGTATACCTCTTCCATGGATTTCTATCGACGGATGCTTGCCATTTTCTCGCCATTATACCGAACCAATCATCATTATTATCATCATCATCATTATGATCATCACCATTACCACCTTGTTGGAATAATCATAGAATCGTACGAGCAAAACTATGGTAAATCAAACTCTACAGATCTGCATTTATATTTAATGTTGGCCTGTTTCAACATCTCTCCTTCATTAACTGTTTCATTCAGTGCATTTTATTTACGTTCTTCCGTTTTCACTTCTTCTACATAATGACTGATAGACATTGTGTCACCAGATCTACGAAACTGTATTCAAATGGATGTGATGAATAATCTGTATAGATTCGTCAAGTGTAAGTATGGGATTTCTGTTAATTCATAATTATTTGACTGAACACAAAAAAATCACCAATTTCTCTGTGATAAATCATGTCAGAATGATATTCCTGAAGTGACCATCAGAACTCTCTCTTTGAATTGCGTTCCAGTTCAATCACAACTGCTTCGACTTCACCATACTACGAATGAAGTAATTCAAATATAAATTCCAACATACTCACTGACATCAAATCATCATATTTGATGATAGAAAATGTGTATAAAAACGAATCTACATGTCATGAATCTCTTCTATCCTCAACAACGAAATTTTCATCACCAACACTTTGCCCCAGCCTCCCAATGTCATACTTCTTGTATGTTTCTTACATTGCCCCAAACTAGAAACCAACATTGAAATCCAGCACGAAAACAAGAGGATCTGCACAATGTTGCAATAAATCACCCCATGATAAATAAATGCCATCGCAGAATAAAATCTCTACAATTCTACTAGTTTCCATTACTCTCCTCTGCTGATTCCTTTCAACATCACATTTAATATTTCTACGACAAATATCCAAACATTATTCACTACACTCAAGCTTTCCTTTTTTTTTCTCCCCGGTGCTGAACCCCACATAATCACATAGACATATACAGATGATTATATATTATACTTTGAAACGTCTCGCACAATTTACGTATGATTATGCAGATGCCAAAAGATATTCTCTCGCCTACACAACAACATTTTGATATAGCACTCCCATATGCGATTTTCGTTTGCAACGCCTTGTCGATGTTAATGTTATGTACATGATACGCACGCATATACATGAAACATTTAAATAGATATCTATGTATATGAGGTATATGTGATATGTAAAGGAATAACATAATGCATTCGAGTGATTCGGTTTGAGGCCTGCTCATCAAAACGTCGATTGACATAATGCACTCGCGTGTTTCATCTGATCTGATGCTCCAGCATCATTTTGTAGGATCCATCAGGTTCATGCACGCTCGAGAATATTCGGTACATATGTAAATAGGCAGATGCTGGTGGGATGAACCATCACACCATCTCGCTCTAGTTTCTCGCTTTCTCTTACTCTCTAATGGTTATGCTTGTTCGCGACAGTATAACACAACAACGACGACGACAACTATGACGGCGATGGTGGTAGTGGTGGTGGCATCGGGCGTGCTCGAATAATACCTGCAATTACCCGAACCAGCGACCATTACACCCAGACTTGCTGAATGGTGTAGGTGCATACATTGTGTATTGTGGGTGGATTTGTTTCCACGACAGGGATATATTGCTGTATATTTATATTTCTGCATTTATGTATTTATGTATTTATATTTTGTATATGCATAGATGGATAAAAGTTACAATGAATTTGTAATACTCTGATTATCGTCGATTATTGAGTTGGGGAGTTGTTTCGTCATTATTGCTTTTCTATATCCAAACGAAAATGATGATCCAATTGAAAAATGATGTAACTTTTATTAAAACAAGGTAAACGATTGTGAACCAATTGTAATTTCATCTTTAGACGAGAATTCTATTCTTGATTGCAAAAATTATGTTATCGAAGCATTTATGCGCGAGTATAATGATGAAGGACACTGAACAACAGTGAATAAGTTCGAAACGATAAAACGTTTGGGTTCTGTGTAATAATTATCTCTTCAACGAGGTTGTAGATGATCCCAATCCACATATTGTCTAAGAAGATTCTCTTGTACGAAAGATCTGGAACCTTCGTGCAGAATATCGGGAGAGTCCATGGAATTCAAATGATTGTACTGCTGATTTCCCTCTAAAATGTAATCTTCATGAATCTGAAGGAGCCTTTGCTCTGTAAAGTATGGGAGCGTTTGAATTGTGAAGCTGTTGGAAATGGAGATGAGTTGTTTCCACAAATATTCATGATTCGGATTTGACTATAATCATTATTATTGGCCGTACTGTCAGTGAGTATGTGAAGCAACGAAGCAAATAAGCGGTATTGAGAGAGGGTCGTTAAATGGTAATCTCGTACATACACGATTGCGTAACAAATCCAGAAGGATCACGTGGCTACGGCTCATTAATCTTGCCAGTGCGTAAGCGCACAGGTGGTGCGATCGAGCATGAAAGAGCAGAAGAAAAAGGTTTTGATGGAGAATTTTTTCATGATTCTTGTCTGTCTTTACATACTTACACACACGCATATTTTAATTCTATATATTTATGTATAAATGTATGTGCGTAAGATTATAATATTGGAATACGGAAACGTGTTATATTGAGATGTTGGCGAAAGTCGCTAACGATTAAGGGCAAGTCGCTGCTCTTGTATTGAAGGAATAAATAATTAAGACATGTATGTGAGTATAAAGACGCAAATATGACGGTGAAGCCAATGATTAGCGTCATTAAAACATCAAACCAGATTTCTTTCACCGCTGTATCCGTAGCATAAAGAGTTTCCTATACACGTCGTCTGTCAATTCATTAAGGTCATCATACGTACTTTACGATACAGACATTTATGTGACTCTAACCTATTTACCCACATTTCAAGTTTCACGATTCGATTAATAACTGTCAATTACCACATTTTATTTCATTTGACTCATTCCAACTATTTCATTGGATTTATTGAAGAGCCATGCAACTCAGTGAATAAATATTGAGATGTGTTCTTTCAAACTAATCTCAATTGGCATTAAGAAAAGAGAAAATTTCTGCCACTGTGAATAATCTAAGAATAAACTCTTAGTCATCGTTTGAATTATGTTTTTACCAATTAGTTGATATGTTTGTTGAAATATGTAGAGACGGAAAAAACAAGTTGTAAGTATTGAGACAGAGTAATCGGAGGGAGTTTGAACGGGAGAAACAACTGAACTGACACAAAAATTTTCAATATCTCGCTGAATTTTCAAAAATCGATAAAGTGAATGAAGTATAACTTTCTGAATCATTGGGAACGCAGATGTAAGTCAGGAAAATGTTTCTTATTAATGAAGGATAAGAGTTGGAACTCAATTAACCTTCAATTTTCTTCCGAATAGTGATCGATGGTTTATGTAGAGAAATATAACTCTCATTCAATTTAATTTAACGAACAATAATTCACGAGTCACGATACCACACTGATATTTTGTGAGTGCACATTCCACAAAAGCTCTCATGCAAACTTGTATAGAATATCTCTATGAGAAACTACCATTGAAAAATTTCAAAGTCTTGATCCATGTAAGATGAGAAATCAGCAGATAGGATCGAAGCATTAAATTTTCATTTCTTTGAAGAATCACCTCTTCGAGCGGATAGGTGCAATCAATGAGTTGTAAAACTTATTTAGTTCGCATATAAATTCCCTTCAGCTCTCGCCCGAGTTTCATCGATTGATATAGAGAAATCGAATTCTGTTCAACCCGAACATTTTAAAATGCCCACAGAAAGTTTCACGTTATCAGTACCAGTAATTCTCAAAACTAGTTGATATCACTCTTTCACGTTAGGATCACATCGACAATTCCTTCAATTGCTCGAATAATTTCATTTCTCATTTCTCAATTTATCACAAAAGATAAAATTTAAACAACATCACTACATAAACACTGATTTGTTTGAAAGATCGTACACTGCATTTTTTTTAAATCCAATCCAACCAAATTTCCACAACGCGATTTGACTAAAATATGCACGGAATAATTTACAGAAGAAAATACAAGAGAGAAAATTCCCATCACACCTCTCACTTTCGCGGAAGAACCACCCTGAATGAATACAACATATAGTTTTTCAACTGAAAGTGCATAAAACTGAATTATTTCACCTCAATATAATAATAAACTATGAAATAGCCTATATAACTTTTCATTCCATGGATTCAACACATCATTAACTAAATTATTGCCGCATATTATATCAAAGGTTACACAGCCTGAAAAAATATTAAATAAATAATGATCTTTCTGCCGGAATATTGGATTTTGCTCTCGATGGGAAATTTTCAATTCATCCATTCTCCATGAATTCGTGCCGCTAGCAATGGGGGAATGATTTCACCCCATTGTATAGGGTGAATGGTGAGAGAGGAAGTGAGAGTGGGTTTCGATAGATTGTGGCGTGTGAAGCGAATGGAGATTTTTGGTAGGATGGGCCGACATACGAAGAGTTTTGGTACATACACACGCGTCACAACATACAACAACCAACACGATGCGTTGTCCGTATGTGTTTATGTATATGGTATAGGTTGGTAATGCCATGGTGTGTGAAGCTTTGCGTGGTGAACGCGCTGTTTCCGCGCCCGTTACCGCATTTGTAATTGACGATGCTTCTATCTACTTTCATGCACATATACATCAACATATTCGTTGATACCAACTGGGCAAATCGACGATGTAATATCCCGAAATTTCGCATAGACTTCTGCATCGAATGTTCTACTGTACAGAGGAGACCGTTCTCACGACGTAATATTGAATATAAATAACTTGGGAAGGAACAGAAATGTCTGACAAAAGTTATTTCTTCGATTATTTGATATTTTTTTACACTGGTTTCAATTCAATAATTTTTCACATGATTAAAAACAATGGGAGCATCGTTTTGGATTGAAAGAACGGGATTGATGTTCCCCTGATGTATCAGGGGTAATAGAAATTTAATGAAACGAAATATTTATGAAGAATGTAGTGTTAAAATGTTCGATTATTTCGTATGCGCGATGACGTTAGCGACATATGATACGCCAGAAAAGACAATTCATCGATTTTCTATCACGTCGCTATCGAATGTGAATGTCATCATAGAAACATTTTCCAATATAAAATTAGTTTTCGAACCTTCATTACAACATGAAAATTAGATGTAAAAGCCAACAAAGAAAATGAAAATAGGAAAACAAGTCAACGAGTGAATCAATTACCACAAGATCTCGGAGATTTAAAACAAAAAATTGATCCGAACGATTTCTCGTTTTGATAAAAATGATAAATCATAATTTATTTCTTCATATATATGTATATGAGTGTGTATGAAACTTTGTGCAAAGTGTCGAGACATGGTCGAGTCTCTCGAGAAGAGAATAAGCCGCCCTGGTGATATCGAGGTCGACCGGTTCTCCAGCAGCCGTTAAGGGACATTGCGACAGTCATATACGCACGCACACGCGAACATAAACACACGTATAAAATATATATAAAAGATACATAAAACTATTGCGCATTTAATGTGTATCCATATATATTTTTCTACTACGAACACTTTTATATCCGCACATCGTCATTGCACATTGAAAGAACTCCAAGAATTGCGGATAAATTATTATTAGTCGCATGCGCACACAACAGCCGGCATTCGAAGAAAGAAAAGTTCGCGACTGGAATTATTATCGTTAATGTGAACTCAAATTGAAGTAATGGGGATCATCATTGATATTATGAATTGCCATTCATGAACTATCGGCTCATCAATTTAAAAAATAATCATGTGATTTTTATTCATTTCTCCTCAATACCAGCGGTGTTTGCCGATCAATTTTGTTTCATTACAACATTCGTTGATATGATTGTATGAATCACTAAGGCGCTGCTGTACACGGATTGAAGCGAACAAATAGCCAGAGCAATGCATAATTCCAAGGGAAATCGAAAGTCGTTACCGGTTTAAAATTCCCTGTCACTATACCTGTATAACGTAACCAAGCAAGTAATACTCAAACAACCAGACCATGTGGCAATTTCGTATTAATAATAATAGATCCGTGAGATAAATGCGTTTAGATTTTCATTATTATCATTATCTTTATTTTATTTTCCCTTTTTTCACTGTTTTTTTTTATCATTTGAATTCTTTGCTACTGGTTTACGCGGTCAACTTGTCACTCATAGAAATGAGAGAGAAAAATATACGCAAAGCCAACGAATAATAAATAACATAAAAGAATAGTATGATATAGTCAAACGAGTTTATAATGTAATTAAATTTATTCAATTCGAAAAATTTTATGATTATTGATTATTGATTTCAATCGTTGTCAATCAAACAGAAATGAGTTTCGAATGTTTGTACAATTAATTACTCACCGATGTAATTACTCATTTCATTTTTATTTCCGCTTCTTATTTTCATTTCAAAACTCAATATTTATATGTTATTGTATATATATATA
>JABMBR010009976.1:0-101505 GCA_018881525.1 Meteorus sp. PSUC_FEM 10030008
ACACACACACACACACACACACACACACACACACACACACACACACACACAAACAAACAAACAAACAAACATCTGAATTTTATATTTGTGGTATTTTTACCTGTGTTGCGTAGCTGAATACATGGCCTTTTGAGTGGATAAATTGATGAGTTGGTAAACCCAATGATTTTCTATCTTCCATTTCATTTTCATCTCTTTGTTCTTGTGGCTCCATCAACATATCAGCTTCTTCAATATCAACTCGATCTTTCTCTTGGACGATGTACGGGTGCAATTGTTTGTAGTCAACACTGTTCAAATCCTGTATTAAAGGACTATAAATTTGCGAATGCAAATCGTTTTCGTGTCTCAGATTTTTTGCATAGTAATGTGATTGTGCTAATTTTTCCGAGTTTTTGCTCGTGCTGCTTTTCTTTTTGTCGGTTATGAGTGCTTGTTGACTGTTGAAATCACTTGCGTTTGTCAAGAGGGTGGTATTTGACGCGCAGTCTTGTGATATTGTGGAGCAGGATGTTGATGACCTGCCCACGGTTGGCACCCGGGTGTAATATTTTGGAAGAATCTGCCGATCCTGCAATGAATGAAATTTTCGGGTTATTTATCAATTGAATTTCTTTTGTGATTTGTGATGAAAATAAAAAACTAAATCAGTGCAGTTTGTTCGTTACTGTCGTAAATAGGTCCCGAATTTGGAAAAAATTTGTGAACAGAAAATACGAATAGAAATCTATTCAACTTTTTGTATGAGTTTGTTGTGAATTGTGTAACACATTTTGCTGATGAGCTCTTTTGTTGCATTCACTTTTCATGATGGACAGTTGACGATTTCAATTTAGTGAGTAACTAAAAATTTTTTTTAATATTGAAAATAGTCAATGCCTATAATTTTCATTCACGATCATTATGATGATAAAGATTTGGTGATGATTTTACACTTTGGAAATTTTTATTTTCAAGATAGAAAGGAAATCCAAAGTAGATGGCACACTAACGAAACTCAATTTCATATTTACATCCCGAACTTGCTGATTCTCTCAATTTGAAACAAATTATTCCGAAAATTTATCAACTGAATTTATCATTTAGATGAAACCACAGAGGAATGTTTGGTTTCAATTGTGAATTTTGTTACCAATATTTTACTTTCACTTTGAAAAAATCAGTGAACAAACTTACAGAAACAACTGGCAATTGGTATTAGAACAAATTAAGATTAAATCCACAACGATGGTCAAACGTTATTGAAGAAATTTTGTAACAAAGTTAATGTATTTATATACATGCCTTTTATCAGCATGTTGAAGAGAAACGAATAAGAAGATGGGAGATGTGAACTGGAGCATCAAAAAAGACTGACCAATGGGGAAAAAGTGAAAAATCAAGTGAAGAAAAAAAAATAAATAAATAAATAAAAATGTGTTTGTGTGATGATTGGTATGGGTAAGATTGGTTAGAGGTCAACATTATGTATGTACTCGTGCTCATATTGATAACCTCAAGATTGAACTTGACAAATAAAATGTTGAATTATATTTTTCTTTTCAGATTTAATACACAAATTCAACTTGAATCATTGGCAGTGACACAACTACCACCAAAGATGTCAATTCGCAAGAGCTAACGAATGAAAAAATCTGAAGACGAAAAAAATTCTACATAATGACAAAGTTCGATTTGTTATTTGTAGAATTAAAGATAGATCACGATTATACAAATATGATTTTACCATGTCGAAAGTGTCTTCTGGACTTTCCTGTTCTTCAATCATTTCCACTGTTGACAACATCTCTGCTACGTTATACTGACTTGAATACAATGATACGACCTCAACCTCTTATCAACTTCTATCGCATATTATATTAGATGAAGGAAGAAAAAAATGTAGATGCGCATGGTATCACGTGAAAAATGCGAATGCATTTTAGATAATGCATATTAAATGATGATCGTGATTATTCAATTCAGATAGTGAAGATGCAATGTCGAGTGAGCTACTGGTAAACACCGCGATAAATATTACTGAACACATGACAAATGATTGTTGTGAAACCATCGGATCATTTTTTTTTTTCTGTGTGAATGAACTACTGAAAACTTTTATTATTTCTTTTTTTTTTTGTTATGGACATCACTCATAAAATTCAAAAAATTTGTTAAAAATAAAATTAAAACTCTTCTCTATTCATTTCGTGTTGTGTAATGAATAATTTTCCAACTCATGTGATGATTATAAATTGATCTAATTATAATTAATCATTTTATATAATTCGATTGGGTATATTTTTCTCTATTCTCGTTAATGACTATTGCCGCAATATCATGGAGACAAATCATGAAATTTCACGTTCATTATCATTAATTATACACATGATACACCCGTGACACTGGAACCACGCTATGCGTCATTGCATCTCTAGTTTTATCTTATTTAGTCGGAATTATAAATCATTATCATTTGATAATGTTATATACATGTTGTAATATCAGTCTGAAGCTATGCGATAAAATCGATTATGAGTCAGTGTTCCGGCTCTTGACATCAAAGGATTGTTGAAGAGAATAATCTTCATTAATGTCTTAACATTTTTTTTCTACGACACAGATTTTCAACTTCCTCACACAATTTTTTTTTAATTTCATTCAAACATCCTCTATGCATCAAACGTTCAATTACAATCCTACTTTCAAGTTACATGCAATCATTGATTACTATTATCGTATTTCTACAATTCCTGTGAATGTCAATAAAATATCATGGAGATCGTGCAAAGTAGCAGGAAGTTCAATCAGGTAAATTTCAATTCTGTCTAATTCATGGCTAAAAATTTGATATTGTGCTATGATTATTCATTTTTTTTTTTTTTTTGGTCTAGGTCAATGTCAAACACGAACGTAATTCAAGTTCATCGGTAAATTGACTTTACACCGGGTTCAACGGTTGCACGTGCACTTGGCAAATTGAAAAAAAAATGAAGAAAAGAAAGGATAAAGAGAGAAAAACGACATTGAACGACCATGGAAAGTGCTAGGAACAGGTCGGACACGGAAAAAGAATTAAAAAAAAAAATATTGGCAGACGAGTACAGCATTGTATGAGCAAAAATACCAAGTTCAAAATAGATTTGAATATGCCGTGTAGTTACGTCGCTACAAATACACATGTGTGTATAAACATACACACAATCTTGTAAATGTATAGAAGCAAGAGATATCTGAATGTATGATGTGGGAGTGATATAAGAAAGGCAATAATGGTAATGAAAGCAGGAAGAAATGGAAATTCATAATTTCCGAATGAAATTAACATGTTAAAATGATTGACATCATCGCTGTCGATAATGTCGAGCTCTTCATGCATAGATCGGATGTGTATAGTTGTTGGCGAGTCGGCGTGCAGTCGCCTGTTACTCCTTTGATGAATAAAAAAAAATGCAAAAGAAAAAACGTGGAATGAAAGAAAGAAGATAGTGAAAAAAAAAAGTGATGAAGGAAAAAATCTTTGGTACTTTTCCACTTGACTTCTCTTTGCCCACTTCATGTTTCAATGTGTTGGCAAAAGCATACAAAGGTGTATTTTATATTGTATTACAGGTATATCTTGTTCAATCTAATCGAATTGCTGCCTCATCTCTCTTTTTTTTTAGGCAAGGTCACACATACTTTGATAAAATGATAAGAAAGTAGAATAAAATTTTTTTCATCGATGGTGTGTTCAGAGTGTTTTCACGATCTATTACAATGTGATTAAATTGGTGTGGACCACGTGGCGAACGGCGATCGAGATTCGCACGCGACTTACTATCAGAATTGATTTATAGGGTGTGAAAGAAATCATCAGATTCATTAAATTTTGTTTTGTGATGATGTTGCCCATCGAAGTGTGATTTTCAATTGCGGACAATTTGTATTTCATCATTGATGCAACAATTGGAATATTGAAATGATTGTGACAATTTATATTTGGATAATAATAACGCAAGGGGTGTGAATAATTATAAATTGATGAGCATTCAATGATGTGGAATGGCGAAATTTGAAATGAGATGGAGGAAATTGCCAGATATATATTTATAACTGAGAATATATTGGCTGTGTCGGCAACTTGTGGCGTAGTCGAATGTAAGCGCATGGAACTTTCCAGAAGCCCGACGAAAGAAGTGGAATTTATTATACACATAAAGGATTTCCTTACGAAAGCGAAAGACAACGGTGGAAACCATTCCAAAATATTTATCATCATATTCCGTACCAGTATTACGCAATATCAGCTCTTCCATACCGACCAGGAAAAAGAGTACAATATCAATATAAAATAATTTATGAAAACCTATCAATCGATACTTGATTGCCATATGGAAAAAAAAAAAAAAATAAACTGTAATAAGATAAAGAAGATAAACTAACCTTGCTCTTGGAAAAAGAGACCAGGCATAGAGGCCATGGCTGCATCATTTGCCTCCTTTGTGATGACATTTTGTATTAATATTAAAATTTTGTTCACCAAATATTATAAAGTCCGATTATTTTCTCAGCTGTCACGTGATGAAAATAAATCAACAAACAAATGATAATAACAGACAAATTTAAAGTTCACGCCGTGGCAATGTCGCTGTGTTGCGACTGTGCACTCGATAAATTTTCCAGTGGTATATAAAACTCTTGTGCACTTTCTTGTGCCTTGTTGCACGCCGGTTTGTCAAAGTATATCGCACGCAGAATGGCTTGCCGGTTTGGTTTGTCCTCCTGACGTGTTTCAACCAAGTGCGGCCCACTGTTGCTATACGCCACGATTTTTCTTCAATAAAAACCTTTATTTTCTTCTGATGGCTTTGTTATTCGTGTTTTTTTTTTTTTCGTTTTATTCTTTATGTTGTTTTATTTCACGATCACGTTGTACATTCAAAGGCTACGGAGTCTTTTCTATCAAATGTTTACATGTATATATAAACATATATGTATAAATGTTTAAATGTAATCCACATGCACGTGCCACGAGTGTTTTGACAGATTCAATCAACTATATCAATGTTCGATTTATTCACTGTAACTCAATTCAATACAAAATTTATTTCATCATTGTTCTTTCATTTATTCAATTGTCCTGTTGTCACGTGGACATTTGCCGAATTTACAAATGTTTATATATAAACAAATCAAATGTGAATGAGGAAAATCTATAATTAGACTGCAACAGCAGTGGAATAAAAATTTTTTCACTGGTTTGATAATTATTTATCGTTTTCGCACATAAACGTTTTTTTGCTAATGGTTTGTAACAAAAAATAAATTGAAATGTACGAAATTTTCTTTCGTTTTCTTTTTTTCAATATTCTTATGCGCTTTGCGGGTTGTGTATGTGTTTGGCTACTTTAGTAATCAGATCGCTTGCTGAGGGGTTTGTTCTCTTATATATCCAGTGTTCGGGTCCGGCGCCACAGCAATTCGCTCATGTTCGGTTAACGTCGGCCAACCGCGAAGGTGCTCGTTGTATTTGAAGTGGGGATTCACGGTAAGAATCACCGTGTGTAGTGGTGTAGATATTTGTCCATTAAATATGTACTCTACATGTATATACACTCAGTGGTGGATGAAAATTGAGACGGCGGTTGGTGGGTGGTGGGAAGTTGTGAAAGGATGGTGGTGGGCGATTCAATTCATTCGTGACTGTCACAAATTCATTTGAACATTTGTTCCTAATATTTTTCATAATGTTGTAAACTCTTCATCATTGTGACGTTCTTCTCACAATTTACTTTTTTTTTTGTTATTTATTTTTATTTATTCATGACTTGGTTCTTCCTTTATTTTCACACCCAATGTGTTACAGTTTGTTATCAGATTTATTTTTAAACACTACAATAAATATTATTTATGATTTTATGAACGTTCTCAATCTAAGAAAAGATTTGATGAAGGAAAGAGAATTTGTTTTAATGAGAATTTAATTGAATTCATTATCCGTCATGATGGTCATGTGATAAAATAAAAAAGAAAAAATCTTGGAATGATTTTTACTGCGCACTGACTTGATGACGATGATGATTGTATGCAAAAATAATATTAGCAATATTATAAATAGTTACATGCTAACTAGTTACCTGTGGAATAGAATGAAATAAAAATATGAAATGTTAATTTTTTTTTTTTGTGGTCTGTCCACACAACTTTGTGTTCTAATGACGTAGCTCTATACGACATTTTTGCCTTTTGTTATCGCATTATTGCATAAAAATACAAAATGAAAAATGGTCGCGATAAAGAATTATCATTTCTTCGCATTGCGAAGAAAAAAAAGAAAAAATAATTCATTGTTATCACGCGAATATTGTATACAGTTATCGATTGCTTACTCATCAGGGCTCGTTCCAATCCTCTCTTCACCTCTATTGACCCAATGACATTGACCATGCACATCTCGTGGTTGGAAAAAAAAAAAGGAATAAAAAAAAATCAAATACTCATTCACAATAGCATAGCAAGTGATAAAAAAATTCAGGACAATTTTTCATTCCCACCTCTTACTCTAACAATCGTCTTCAACACTACACAATTGAATCTCTCATTTGTTATCTTCCATTTATCTCATTTATTTTCCATGAAATTTCATAAAAAACGATTTGCGTTGTTTTCTGGTTCAGTGAAGCATAAGGAAAGGTGTGGCAATGAAAATTGTCTTCGATATCTCATAATTTATAGAAATTCTCATTCTAAAGTTTGGTTATGTTGATGCAACTCCAAATGAGACTACACCTCTCAGATGTGTTTGATTTAAAATCAAATTAGATGAATATTTGTCATGTCATTTCGATTGAATTGAGTGATAAAAGCCGATGGAGGTTTAACTAGTGGGAAAGACAATGGGGAAAGGAAAAAAGAAAGATTGACAGATAATTTTCAATGGTTCATGAACTCTCGCCTGTTGTCCACTCAAATGAATTTCAATTGATATAACAAATACAGATAGATAGTGAATTAATAAACAAATGTGTTTCAAGGTATCATTGTCACTTGATCATTTCAATTAATGTCCATACAATTAGTTTGATCATCAGACTAATGTACATCTTCGGAATATTCCTTAACCCATTTCATCTGTTACAATTCGTTAGGGCCAATCGATCATCATTTGTATACGTCTCGGTCGATCGTTCGAAAAACTTTCCACTGATCGCGTGTATTATATTGCTCTGTTGTTGAAGTTTATTTGCTTCTATTATATTTGATATTTATGCATGTCGATCGAACTGATTTCACTCTATTTGTTTACGTTATTGTTTATGTTTATTCTGCATAGTTGAGAACAAAAGCCACTGATGTAATTCTCATGAAAAATGAAAAAAAAAAACAAAGAATAGAATTGATGGATGAAACGACTGACAACCGCTGGTTTAACGTTCGTTGAATATAATTGACAATTTGTGTTTTATTTTTTTTTGATAATTGAGGTGTGTTTTATGCGTCATGCTCTGCTTCTGACGAGCAATATTGATTGAATCATGAACAATCAGATATTATGTATGTCATCGTAATTCTGCAGTGTTGAGACGAAATTTAAGAAACATTAACGAATACGTGTGTGACAGTGCAGATCAATTTTCTCACTTCCGTTCGCAGATCATAACAAAAAAAATTGTATTGAAGCAGCTTAATTGAGTTTCTTACTCGTTGTTGTGTTGGTACTCACATCAAAATTTGAAAAACAATTTATTTTATTATGGGCAATTATATTAAATACAAAATGGAATCTTAACGTGATATAAAATAATTCATTGTGGTATAATCAGAAAATATTCCAGAATACCTTTCGGAATGATTGTTGCATATGTGAGAAGATCCACAAGGAAATTAATGACATGACATGTGTCCAATTGGTCCAATAGTTGCAACAGTGATGGGGGGCACGGCATTCCACTTAAACATAAAGAAGGTCCCCCGCGAAAAGGTCAATCGACTGATCATTGGTCTGATATACAATTCTATTCAATGACGTCCAATATAATATTACAATGATGGAAGGTTTTGTCATATTGATATTGGAAATTATTGGTTATTCATGAATACACGTGGAGATTGTGAAAAAAACTTCTAGAAAAAAATTTATGAATGATGTAAAAAAGTTGAATTTATGTATACAAAAAACGTGTATGGAAATTGATGATTATTCAAGACTCTTCTTACACTCGTGATGTATAATTATAATACTTGAATATCCAACTTCTTTTTTTTTCTCTCTACACAGCATATTTATAGGTTATACCTTAAGTTTCTTCGAACACCTTTCTACCATTAACTTTGTATAAAGTAATTGTTCAACTGTATCAATTGAATCGAAACTTCTAGATCATTAACAATGGTATTATATTGATTGCACTATATATTTGGATCGTCTCTCAACGGTTAATTGAGACCGAGTGGAATTTTACTCAGTGTATAGTTCACAGTGAATGCCTATTCGTTTCAATATCAATAAAATTTATCCACACATACTATATTGTTGTGTGTATGTGTGATTTGTATTGATATCTCTAGAGAAAGAAACGAAAATGTTGAAATTTATTTTGTAATTCTATGATTTAAGCGGAATAATATTTCGTCAATTGTTCATTGTCGTCCATTTTGTGATATTTCATTTATTGTTAATTTGGTAAAGTTACTGCGTCGTTAATCCAATTTATATTTTATCATGGAGGAAATAAATTGGATGTATTGATTGATGTGACAACAATATGAGACACTTGACAAAGCGTTGAATTCCAATGTTGTGATGCTGCTTTGTTGTGTTAACTCTTCAGTTGTATTTATTCGCAGTTTACACCACAAAATTCAAGATTGATCCTGTCACATCAGCTTTCTAAGATTTAATTTTTGTACTTTTGTTGTTTTTTTTTTTTTTTTATGTCTATATGTTGTACATCTGATCGAATTTAATTGTCTGTGATTTCAACTGGCGCCATATTGAGATTTATCCAATTCAAATGAAATACATCACGTTCATTTACTTTATTCCAAATCAATTGTTCCATTTATTAAAATGTGTTTTTGCTCTTCAACAATAAAATTTAATAGACAGTTATTGCATTACATATTGTTTTCATTCTGTATAAACAAAAACTACAAATGTAATAGCATAATAAACAGAGTGAAACGTATTTATTCACACTGTATACGCTAAAAACCTTGAATTTATCAAAATAAAAAGAAAATAATTTCAAGGCACCACATATAAAGTTTAATAACACACATCCAAACATTTTTTTTCATCGTATTTTCATTTTTGCTTTCAGATGCCTGTTTGCGTTGCCAAGCCGAGAGCAAAAAGGACTTTTATGGTCGTCAAGATTGCGTAGTCGTTTGGGGCGAGTGCAATCACTCGTTTCACTATTGTTGTATGTCACTATGGGTCAAGCAAAACAATCGTTGTCCATTGTGTCAACAAGAATGGTCTATACAACGTATGGGCAAATGAAAATTATCACAACCAAATTGGTTCCTGATATTTGTGCAACTCTAAAATTCACAAATAAAACAACAAAGATTTTTATAATAAAAACTAATGATCACAACTAAATGTAATAGAAACTTGATAATATTCTAATTCGTTAGACATTGTTGATTCATTATTCGTACTGCTCATCTTATATCTTCCATTAAATATTATTCATCATAAAATGTAGTTGTTATTGAAAAAAGAAAAATTCATCTTGGTGACCCCTCACGTGAAAGGTCAACTGCAACAGAGAACACGAACCACATAAAAATTCCGTGAAGTAACAATTCTGTAACATAGAAGTAACAAAATATGGAAACGTGATTGAACTATGTTGGAATTGAATTCAAGTAGTCATCAAGTATTCATCATTATCATTCCAAAATTGATCAATGCGCGGCAGAGGTTTTTTTTTCCATGTACTTTGGACATCGGTCGAACATTGTGAATATGAAACGATTCATTATCAATTATCATATGACGATTGTATACCTCTCATCTGTATACGTCAGAGTCCAACTGAAAATGGGAGTTTCGTCAATGAATGAGAACATTTTAATCATATTGAATGGTAAGTGATAAGATATATTAACATTTGTGGGCTCGTCCAATATTTATTTGACTCTCAGTTATACCTATTACTTTGTAGGAACTTAACCATCAAGGTTGATGTGAAAGACTTGGGTTTTTTTAATTGGAGAAGTTGCGTCGTGCCAGTATTTATTTCACATAGTCGAAAAGTTTATGAAGAGAATGTTGCAATGGTGCAAAAGTCAAGTGGTATTGATACGCAAAAGTAAGAGGAATCGTCATATGGGAAGATGTCACAGCACCATGAGCAATCAAACACACTTATATGACCGACATTCATTGGAGGTCATTATGTGTCTTTGTTCTACTGATGTTTATATATAATTCACCGTCTCTTTTGAATGATCTCTCTTCATCCCCTCTCCGTTGAATGAAGAACGTGCCGTGGAGGCCCGGCTTGATATCAACCAATCGCTGCATCAAGAACTTACTATGTACGCCTTCGTCACTTGACTTTTATTTAGGTTTATTATTAAACCGTTGACGCAGCTGACTCGGATATTTTCGATTTCTTTGTATCTTCATTTACTTATTTTGTTTTCTATCTATAAGGATGGTGCAATTTCTTCAAAATGCTTGAAATATTCGGCTACACAGCTAGCCCATCGATGTGACTTACGAGTTGTGGGAACAGGCGACGAGAAATATGTCAGACGATCAGAATGGAAGAATAAATATGAAAAAAAAAAACACGTGGCATCATTTTACTCGATATGACGAAAATTAACAGATTAATGAGCATCAGCTGAGATCGATTGCCATTGAACTCTGGTTCAATTGAACTTGATCTATCAATACTCAACAATATCTGAATTAATCTGAATGAAGAAACAAATTAAAATTATTCAACACAATTTATTATCATTTAAGATATTACTCAATATTTCAATTTATTTTCAACAGTTTTTTTAATTTATATCTTCACAGACTGGACGTCAAATGTACGGTGCCAATCAATTCAACGATCTCTGTTTTCAGTTCAAAATAATCCTAGATAATCATAACGACATGACGTCAATGAGGTATCATGAGAAGCAACGTGATACGAAGAATATCAGGCGACCATGCTTGATAAATATTTCACATATTTGGTTTAGCTGACACCAAAAAACACTTCATGGATGGAACCAGTGTGAATAACATTTGCAGAATTTATCAGAAGTTGCATACTGCGTTGTTCCGTATTTAGTTCTCCATTATTTATTCACTTATGCGCGTTTGAACATACATTGAATGTCTATATAATTAGCTCGTGCGTATATACACACTGATATGCGGAAAGAATATGCAATATATCTATCAAAACGTTATATAATGCATCACTTCATGCTGTTACCGCTGTAACAGTATTCCCAAATAAATATTTAATGTTAATTCTAGATAAGTAAATGCATAAAACATTCAATTTTATATAAAACATCCACAATATTTCAAGTTTAATGGAACTAATGGCAATTGTCCTTCGATAACCACCAAGTTCATGTTGCAAATAGTCAATTCCTTTGTCGTACATCCAAAGACAGTAGAACTTTTGTTTTTACTCGCGTAACAGACATATGTCCAATTAAATAAGATTTTTCCTATTCCTATTCATTATTTGTTAGTGCAGCTGTCTAACTGCGAACATGCCTCTCATCCATCATTGGATCGATTGTATGACCCTTCATTGTATAATACACGCGAATCCACTGACGTCAAATGAAAACAGAGGGAAGATGTGTCAATTGTTTCTTATCTGAGCTTTATTGAAAATCAAGATAAATTGTTAATATTCTAATGAAACTGACACGCCTCCGTATTCATATATTCCACATGATGTAACAATGATGTCGCGTTTCATTATTTATTTGTTGGTTCTTCACAAATATTTAAGTGTTACTTTATATGGTGAAATGTATCATGTGACTTTTAAACGTTTGAAATTCCTCATCACAGTGATGCTGTATTGCGAGTTGAGGAGTAATAGCCTACGTGATGCAGTGCATGAAGTCCATGTGCTTTCTCTTAGTCTCTCGCACTGTCTCTTTTACTTCGAAGAACGAAGTATCCTGGTGAAAGAGGTTTTTAATTTAATAGCCGCAATCGGGAACCCGTTCATATTGGCGTGTGTAACGGACATTGTGGCGCCTATGCATTACGCGGAATGTGAAGGTCGTTGCGGTCATACGAGGGGCTCGCCTCAACATCGACCAATAGCAACTCGCCGCGCCTCCGTTTTCCTCTGATTGTATAGCTCACGAATGTGAATGTGTATGCGCATGGTAACAGTAGGCGTCATATTATGCTGGTTCTTGCTCCTTGGCTGATGAAATTTCAGTCATTATTATAGCAAGATACTCGGAATTACTCAGAAATGGGCCTACACAATTTGTACGACGAAGAAAAAAACCCATCTACAAAATTCCCATGTGGTGATACAAGCATGGATTGATCTATCAAGCTGAGATATGTGAAGGATTTCATCTGGGATGGTGGATATCTTTCTGATTGCACATCTTCATCGAAGATTCCGTGACGTTTTGGTGTATTTTTAGATTGATAAATTTACGGCAAAGAAAATTTTACGAGTCATTCGATAGCTGGAAATAGATTATGAAAAGCATGCGGAAGTGATAAATAATGTCACGAAAGTCGTATGCATTGGAGTGGGAAACGCAACATAATGGAGTGAATCGCATTATCGTCTCAGCAATTATAAAAATGAATGTTGAAGCTTGTTAACCCATTTTCCGTTCCAATTATGAATGTACTTCAATTCACGATCGCTTCCTTGCCTGCAACAGAATTTTCGTTACTTGTTGCAGTGATAGTAGAAACTGTTGTTATCATCAGTACAAATATTTACCATCGTATTTGATATGATGGTGTCATATTGAGCAAACTGATGAATTCATTATTTAGTCAAGATATTTGCACAGGTGTAAATTGTATTCATTATGCATACATCATTCTATGTTGTAATTTATTTACAAGACAATTATAAATCATCGCACTTTGGCGAGCTGTAAACGTAAAACAAAATCGAGTAAAATGACACATATTTCTCTTCACTCTGTTATTGATAAGTATACACGCCTTTAAAGTTCTACAATAATAATGTTTAATTACGAACGGAATGTCAATTGTAATCATCTTCTAGTGAGAAATAAATCAAGTATATGTATAGGTGTATAATTGATAACAATAATTGGTTACGAATCGTTTCACTTTACGTTTACCGCATACAGATGTGATCTATAACTCTTCAAACGTAAATTCGTAAATATCATAAATAAAATACAAATATAAATTCAGAGCCTCAAAATAGTTGCTGAGATGTTCATCGATCTTTAGACGTCTAAAAAAATACAGTTTGTGTTATCAAATCCATCATTTCTATTCTTGATATTAAATTTCAGAAATAAATCTGATGATACAATGCAACAGTTCATCACGTAATGCTGCATAAATTGACATAATTTGCCTTTGGTGGAATGTGAATAATGAGTGGTGGATAACAACGTGAATTATATGTCGGCTTACTTAGACACCAGCCAGATGAACATTCGATTCAAAATAAATTATTCACTTGTTAAAGAATATTTGTTGATCTCGATGGTTGAATCGATACCAAATATATCAGAGTGAAATTTGAATCGCTGTGGTGTAATTTACTTTTTGGATACGAAGCACTGACAATACTCTCACACACAGTCTCAAAAAAAAATTGATTTCATCGAGAATACGATATATCTTCACATTAATTTATAAAGGCACTTCTGTGTTAGATAGATGAAACCAAACAATGAAAGTGAGTTGTCCTCTCTTCGAGAAAGAAGAGAAAAAAGTTGATAAAAAAATCATACAGAAAATTAATTTGGAATGTATCAAAAATAGCGTCAAGGATTCCAATATCAGTTCGCAGAAAAAAATCTCAAAATCATAAAAATAGAAAAGAAATTAAATAGAAATTGATGATCGACGTTATCGCTGTCGCATCAGCAATTGGTATGTCTTGCACCTCGCATGAGTGGAATCAAGATACTCGGACTCTGTGCCTGTCGCAAAAATGGATGTTGTAGCAGTTCCGCAGCTGTCGCTCTTTGTGCAGGATCACGAACCAACATCCTTTCAAGAAAACCTTGCAGCCGAGGACTCACCTAACCCACAGAATATTATATTACAATGATGAAATATTGACATTGAAACAGGGGTAAATTTTTCATATCTATTATAACTTTGAATACCTTGTGAGAATTTTTCAATTTGGGCGGCGGCATATCTCGAATTCGTCGCATAGCCTGTAACGGTGGTTCATTGAAGAATGGCGGTTCACCATCTACCATCTCAATTATCATAATCCCCAATGACCAAATATCCACTTCAGGACCATAGGGCAGTCTAGAGATCACTTCAGGACTCATCCAGTATGGTGTGCCGACTAAAGATTTTCTCTTGGGCAATTCCTGAGATACTTGAGCGCAGAATCCAAAGTCAGACAGTTTCACTCTACCGTCTGCGGTTAATAATATAGAGTCGGATTTGATATCTCTGTGAATGACACCCTGTGAATGAAGATACGCTAATGGTTTGAGACATTGTGAACAAACTGTTGCTATCTGACTCTCATCCATTCGCGAATGTGTCACAATATCAGTTAATGCACCGCCCTCAAGATATTCCATCACAACCCAAAGTTCATCATCAACGAGAAAACTATCGTACATTTCAACAATATTTGGATGATAATAGTCTCTCATAATCACAACTTCATTGAATAGTAGTTCACGTCGCTGTTGCTTCCTCAAGTCCATTTTCTTAACTGCCACTTGACGATTCGTAGTTTTATCCGTTGCTATACACACTGTTCCTGTACTACCTTCACCAATTTTCAAGAAATTCTCTAATTTTTCTCTTGGATCACCACGACTTACTACCATTTGGAGAGCCGTCCTAAATTGTTCATGCGTCAATCTTTGATCAGCACTTTGCTTATTCGTATTATTTGTTGCTGCTGCAGTTGCCGCTGCTGCGGCCGCGGCCGCAGTTGCCGTACCTACGGTCAAATTTCCAGATGACATCGCCCCTTTCATGTTCTGATTTTGATCGTGTATTGATGTTGCATTTGGAAGTGATGTTGGTATAGTTGCTTTGGAAAGATTATGCATAGATTGTGAGGTTTCAAGTGGCTTTTGGAAGTGCACGTGCATAGATGGCGTATTTTCTGTTACACCATAACCTTGCGAATGTTTATTCACATTGTGAGAACTCAGTTGACTGAGCGGCCGTTGTGATGCAATTGAACCTACTGGTGATACCTTCGGTTGTAGTTTATGTAATAACATATTTTGTGGCACTTGGTGATCTTTCGTATTATCTGGCTGCTAGAATAAAAAGATTATATTTCATAGTATGGAAACACAACTCCAATTGAATAATCATGGTAATGTTGAATTGAATGATAATATACCTGCGGTGTATTCCCATTATACTGTCCCGACATGGTTGATGGTGCGTTCATTCGTTGCAAATCATGTTCAGTCATTCCAGTATTCATAGAATTATTGGGAGTAGCTTGATGATTTGGAATAGGACTTAAATTTTGGAAATTCATCGATAAATTCTGAGAATTCGCGCCCGAATTCGTCAAATTTGGCGATGATTGCATGTTTGGATTCATATTTTGTAAATTAGGAATGATATTCTGTAGATTGGCATTTGTTCCTGGTGGACCAACACTTGGTGAATTCTGTCGCATTTTATCAGGGTAACCATAAGGTTTACCAAAACCAGGATATGGCTGCATTTGACTGGGACTGGAGGACATTTCTTGGCCTTCAGGCACTGATGGTGGCAAGTTCGTATTATTTCTGTAGAAATGAACGAGAACATTTTACACATATGACATCATGGAATAAGCAATCAGGAAGCTGGCGGCTATGTATTACAGCAAACTAACCTGTAATCACGTCTAAGTCGTGGTGGACTCGATGATCTCAAGGAATTTGATCTGGCCACAGTACTCATTTTTGGCAAGCCATTCTCCGTTGTTTTTTCACTACCACCAACTCTACCCACAATTCGTGGATCATTGTGACCCCTCACGATTGTTTTTAAATCTAGAATCTCAGTAGGTGTAATTTCACTCGGATCAACCAGTGGCAAAGGTCTATTTGTTGACTTCAATATTTGATTGTTGCCAACAATAGACGCCCATTGCAATGGTAATCCAACAAATTTGCCTTCTCTCTTATCAAACCCAGTGTGAACTCTGTGTTCAAAATTCGTTGGTGTAGATATTTGTGGCTTCTTCTTCTTTTTTGTAAACATTTTGTCTTCGTGTGAATTTCGTCAAAACATAAATTGAATAAAAAGAAACATTAAACAATAACAACATCAAGAAAGCAGCCACTTTCACCGTGATTTCTATGTACAATCCCAATTGTAATTGTGGGTTATCCACACAATTTTATCCGGTGAAAATAAATGATGATGGATGTACATGTAATTTGACGATGGAACGTCGTCGCATTACACCTCTATCCAGGTCGACGGTGATAAAAAATGACCGTACGACCTGGAAATTATTGACTTCATGGCCGAGAATTAATTTGTGAATCTAGGAAAAATAAATGCGACAGAATACGTCCGGGGTGGCTGGGGAGGGAAGCCAGATGACAGTAGAAACGCCTACCGATATGATCACCACACGCACGTACAAAACCCAGGGGTTCTTCGACCTCTTTTTCCTGTTATGATCTAATGAATCAGTTCAGATGCCTTTGTTATCACATTTCTCAGATTGTCGTTCAATTTTGCACTTCACTCAAAACTACATTTCAATCAACTCTATTATCAGGATAAAGTTAAAAAATATCACTTCGACGAACCCATCGGAAATAAATGTTTCGTTTTGGGTGCAACTCGTTTCTCCGTGTGCTCTGTGTTCGACAGGTTGTTTGGACAATGGCGCCCTCAACGGTGAGGAACATCACTATTCGAGGAATTCAGTTCACAAAGACATGTACATGTGCCTATGAATTACGCAAATGAATATCTATTGACATGGATTTTGAGCTTGTGTATGTGTGGTCAGAGAGCAATCAGAGAAAACATACCTGCGAACTTTTTTTTTTTCTTGGATGCTTGCAGGCATACCGGCGTAACGACATGGCGCGATGTTTGTATGAGCCTAACATACAATGGATATTTCCGTCACCATGAAAAGATAAATTAATTTCAGTGCTAACATGAAAAATATGGAGATTCTTGAGCAAACTTATCTAGTTCTGCCTCCAAGAGTTTTTTGATCTCGTTATCAAAAGACCTGTGGTGGAGTGAGACGAGTATTAATTCAGATTTATTCACAACTGCTGTTTCACAGAATATATTTGTGAAATGAGTTGGTTTTATACGGCTCGATAAGAAAAAGTTACGTGCTTGCTATGAAGGAACTTCATGCGTACAACATTTGTTTACTGAAGGCTTTTCCAACGGATGAACTCACAGATAAACACGTTGTGGAATACTTTTATGTTCCATTGAGATGAATCAATTGTTGTTATGAACACTGGAATTTTTGTATGAAAATTTCTGTCATCTCCCAACGTTTTTACCCAATAATTGTTTTCATGTTTTGGTACATCAACTTAAGATTGAATACGGGAAAAACACAATTTTACGAAAGTGGTTCATAAGTATCTGTGGATTGTTTAACTTTTTCAAGTCATGTGTCGAAGATACTCATTCATAAAAAACCAAACATGGATTGTGTTTTTCGGTAATTTGTTTGAATCAATTATGGAAAAACCCAATTGGCGCTGAATCACGCTAGCAAAACTTGCAGTGCACCATGGAAAGTAGAGTCCATGGAGACTAGAGTCTGTCCTCCATCATTTTCCGTGCTCGTACCCCATAATATTGACATCTAGTGAAATTCAATCACACTATCAATAATCTGTAGAATTCAAATTGCGGGAACAACTTGCTTCTCACAAATATCATTACCCGCACATGTTCATTTTTGTGTTGATATACATTTTAGAAATAATCATTTAATAATGATAAAATTACATCTTTCTGCATTAATTGTACATTGAGTGGATTTGTTTGCGGTTTCTTCTCTCACGCGGCATTTTGAAAATAATTTAGCAAACATAACATGAGAGAGCGCCACTAATGGAATGAACTGAGCCGCGGATAGAAAAAAAGTCATGAAAGCGATGTAATCCCACGCGTGACTGATTCCCACCAAAACTATTTCTTTTCATTCAACCATCACCATGCTTCATCATACCACATCAATCCGCAATGCTAAGGTCTCGAGAATTACAAAATTTATCAGGAATAGAATCTGGCGATAATCACAATGCGTGAAATAACAGATAAATATTGTCACGTATGCAGAGGCTGCACTGTTTGTGAGTATAAATTTTCATATGGATACGTGATGAAAATGTAAGACTGGGAGGGTCATGTCGCAAAGAAGTGTCGAGTAATAATCGACATATCTTATTATAGATCTTAATTGTTTCCATGGAATAAATATTTGCCGTCTCATGAGCATACAAATTAACACTATATCTTTAAGGTTCTGTTATCATGTATGGTATACTGATGAATTTGTACGAAGGCACACCATTTCATGAATGCCATACACGTACCATAGTGATTACTACACTACCTAGAAATAATGACAATATAGCAGTTGCATCAGCTTGCCAAGAGGTTATAATGTCAACTTTATCGTACAAACATTCCACAGTATCGAATTTGTTTTGTCAACATCCTTCGTTTTTTAGTGCAACAAGTATTGATTTTTTTCTTGTATTTTGTGAATTCGTTGCAGTATGAATTGAAGGAGAATAAATAAAAGGAAATCGTGGTGAATTTCCTGCATGCTGAAAAAATTAAAAGAATGGATAACACACAACGAAGAACTTTATCGTTGAAGTTAGATTTCATGGATCTGTTCGTCGGGATGTCCAGTTTGCCAGCAATGAATTTAATCCCAAGTCGAAATATGTTCATGGAGAATAGAAGAAAAACCGATAGCTTCAATGCTCAGCTGACGAATTTTCTCACCAATGAAAAATTGGAAAATGTTTATAACGCAATACCAAAAACGTGGTTGGAAGGACTCAACGATACAAGAATGAATTTGGGAAATTATTCACCAAGTTTGACAATAGACTTAGCCAAGGCTATTGAAAAGAGCATGCAGCAAATCAATTATATGAAATATCCAAATAAAATTATTGACATGTTCAATTCCGAAAAGATTATTAGTAACTTAAATAATATCGAAAATTTAATATATTCAAAAATTAATCAAGATTTCAATCCAACGACAAATACGGCAGCAAAGGGTTTAAACCACGAACCCAAAGCGAAAACAGCCGAAGAAACGGCATATGTTGCACGTTGTTCAGGAGTTGAGATTGAAATGAAGAAAGTTGAATCCAAAAACAGTGGAAGCATGGAAGAGCCTTCGATAGAAAAGCCTCGGATATCCAGAATGTGGCGAAAGTGTACAAAAGTCGAGTCCGCTCGGGGTAAAGGTCGCGGTAAACTTCAATTGAGAAAGTCGGGCGTCAGTCAGTTGAAACATAAAAAAGAACGATCGAAGCAGAGTCTCCATTGTAATATACAGGATGATATGGATGCGTGGGCGGAAGATTTTCAGGACTATCCTGGAATGCCAGTTGAGGCAACTGATGTCATGCCCACTTCTCCCAATATTCACTCTCAACTCGATAAATCCGTTCCGAAATATCAAGGCACAGATTCAGATTACCCCACATTGCCTCAGAAGTTTACACAAAATTGCGAACCAGAGTATATAAAAAAAATACCAAAAAAGCATCACGATAGCCCAATACAATCGCCGAAAGATTGTCTGTCTTTTACATGCAACTTTCGACCTCGACAACCATCTGAGAGCTCTATAGATTCAGAGGAGAGCTATTGCATTGTATTTCAAGATGATTCCGAATCTGACGCAAATACTAGTGATTCAGACTATGAATCATCGAGTGGAGAAGAATCAGACGATGAACAGAATGACATCCAATCAATCCAGAAGGTTTGTTGTTTCATCTTTATTTTAATTCTCCAGCTTCTCTATCCTGAATTTCGAAATATATTATCTTGTTGTTCATTGCAGGTTCGGTTTAGTCTTGAGCCCAAAATTCACGTGATGATCAAATGGAACTATGCTTACCGTGCCGCACGGCGAGGACCTTGGGAACAAATAGCTCGAGACAGGGAAAGGTTTCGCAGTAGAATTAATTGCGCCAGCAAAATTCTCAATCCCATACTGTCGTTGCAACATCGAGAACAAGTGTTTCGGAACCGTTTCGACGCACATGAATGACCGTATTGAATCGGTTATGATCAACATTAGGAAAATAAATTTGAAAAAAGACTACTGTAGAATAAGTGTGTAAAAAGGGTGTTTGCGGATGTAATATGGCTAGGTGAACGTAACTATAGTTGGTTCGATTATCTTGAACTAATATGTTTGTTACCAATTTTTGCATCATAAATTATTCCAGCTAATAAATTGAAAATACTTTCATCTCTATTATAGCCGCATATAGTTTTAAATATACTTAAGATTCCGAATGTTAGAATTTCCATTGGGTTTCTACATTTGAAATTCTAAATTTAGATCCAATTGCAAAACGTTCAATGTCGTATTAGAACTTCTTTTTTATTGTATTGTCCTCAATTTAATTATTCATGTCAATGACGCATCTTAGAAAATAGAATTCGGATTTCATAAATCAAAGAATGATTGCACAAGTTTCCACAAATTTGGATACAAACTCTATGCAAGTTAGAAATAAATAAAGCTAAATTCTATTAAGAAAATGTGAATTCGAGTGTAGTTATTTTTCACAAATTAGCGGACTGATGACTAATCTTAATGAGAAGTTAATGGACAAACAGGAACAATAACGATTTCCTATACCTAATTGATGAGGGTATGAAGTACTGCATCAGTATTGATCAAAGTATTGAAGCACTATCTGAACAGAATGGGTGACGAATTGTGCGTTGTTATCAATCAAGAATAAACCGATCGTTATTTTTATATCGCGCGCTACTATGGCCGACATTTATGATGACGCGCAGAAATAGCTGCGCATACGAAACATCCGTTCTCTGAAGCTCCTCGCCGCATAAAAGCGTGCTGATAGTTGCATCACGTTTATCCCACGTTTGTACATGGAGTATTGTTCCACAATCATCAATTTATGTGTAATGGAATTGTGGATTGATGTCACACATTCATAGTGAAAAATTTGTAAACGAAGATTGGTTTCTTATCGGTTACATAGAAATGATCCTGATATATTTCAAAATAAAATAGAGAAAATTCGTTGGGTATTCCTGTAACGCAATTTAGTTCATGTTGGGACAACATCCTTCTTAACATTGAAGAAAAATAATACACAATATATATATACATTATTAATTTGGTCTTAACACTCATTTATCATTGCTACAATTTGTTTAACATTCTCAGTTACAATTCAAGGCAATAAAAATGTGGAATTGCAGTACAGTACTGACAAGACATGGATCTCTGTATAATAGGTAAAAAATCTAGTTGTATCTCACCTTCGGTGATAAATGAACTTCAGATACTCATCCATCCTAATATTCGACATTATTTTACAGCACTGTCGGCTTGACCACCAGAAACAACTTTTTGCAACGAAATGTCGCTCTAACCTTAAAAAAGAGGTTATTCAAAACCGATGTTATTCAAATCGGAGAGCATTCGTGCACCGGGAAAGTTAGGAACTGTAATTTGGATCGTATTCTAACAGCCCCACACAGTCAAACAATCAAAAATGCCAAAGCCGCACGAATATGTGTAAAGGATTTATCAATAAGGCAGTTTCACACGAGTTTAAAAGTGAGACGAGCAGTGGATAATGATGTAGTGCAATCAGAATCGCTGGCTAAAGTTACTGATAATATAAATCTTGACAAATCATTTGACCTTCATGAGAATACATCTGATAGAGTACCATTCTCGCACATCCCCCAAAAATTGAGAAATCGGGAAGACTTTGAGTCTACACCAGGAACTCACGAATATCATCATCATCATCATCATCATCATAAATTGCACCCGCTAAGTCTAAAAGGTAAGGACATAATTATTAACCGCATTCATTGAATCAGTGATATATTAATGCAATTATTCCGATAGATATCGAGAGAAAATATCCAAATCCAAAACAGAAACTCCATGAAATATATGTAATGGTCAAAAATGCAAAAAAAACCGAGGTAATGAATTATGATTTCTCACGAGAGACCCAGAGTTCTCCTTGGGACTGTACCTTGACCGTTTATTGGCCGGAAAAAACATCATTCACTGCCAAATCAGTTAATAAAAATGGTGGTGCTTCCTCAGTAGCGTTGAAATGTTTATATTGGTTAGAAACGACCGGGAGGTTGCACAAAGGGTTACCGAAAATACACAGCCGAGAAGAAATTAGTGATCTCATGAATCAGCCAGTACCATTGTCAGTTCAGAAGAGTACATTGAATGCTGCAAGATTGATTCTAGAAAAATATGAAGATAATATTGAACCAATCATCCAGTCACACGACAATACGTTGCATATTGAACAGCCCCGATTTTCAGAAGGTGCAATTATTGATCCAGTTGGTATATCCAATCCAATTCTTCGGGAAGAAAGTAGAATGGAAAGACGCAATGAAATGCTAAAATTACGGTACGAGAGTCGGGTAGCCAACCATCAACCTGTTGACTTACCTATATCAGAATATCGTGAGGAAATCATCAAGGCAGTTGAAAATAACAATGTCTTGGTAATTAAAGGAGATACGGGATGTGGAAAAACAACTCAAGTTCCACAATATATTATGGATAGCTTTGCCGCGAAGGGTCGAGCTACTGATTGTAATATGATTGTAGCACAACCGAGACGTATATCAGCCATTTCTTTAGCTGAACGTGTCGCCGACGAGAGACGCGAACAAGTTGGTGATGTGATAGGATATCAAGTGAGACTGGCACATAAATTACCTAATACCCCTGCGGGCATACAGTTTTGTACCACTGGAATTCTACTACGAAAATTACAATTCAACCCGACTTTAGAAGGATGCTCACATGTCATTTTGGATGAGGCTCACGAAAGAAAAATTGATACAGACGTCTTGTTAGTCCTTCTGAAACGAGCAATTGAGAAGAGGCCTTCGCTGAAAGTTATAATAATGTCAGCTACGATAAACGCAGATCTGTTCCAGAACTATTTTTCATGTGGCGTAATAAATGTACCTGGCCGATTATATCCCGTGCAAATGAATTTCATGGAGGACATTGATAGACTCGGACTTCGATCACCAAGTCGATATGATTTGACCTTCGAGGATGCCAATAAAGATAGTGGACCCGTAACAGATATAGTGAAAATGGGTGAACTAATATCGTATATTGCACGCAACAAATCACCTGGTGGAATCCTTTGTTTTTTACCTGGTTGGGCGGAAATTACGAAGATGAAAAACTACTTGGAAGATTACAGTTTTTTGTCTAAGAATGAGATCATGGTCGTACCAGTACATTCGAAGATGTCGCATTTCGATCAACGGAAGATTTTTCAGAAACCACCACCGCACGTTAGGAAAATTGTGTTAGCAACTGATATCGCTGAGACCGGTATCACTGTAGCAGATGTCGTTTATGTTGTTGATTCTTGTATACATAGAGATTTTCAATGGAATGAACAACGTGGTTACGCATCTCTTGAAAATAACTGGGCATCTCAAGCAAATATAAATCAGAGAAAAGGCCGCGCTGGTCGTGTACAACCTGGTATAAGTTACCACTTCATAAACAGGGATAAATTTTCCCAATTGCCAGAATATCCGATTCCAGAAGTGATGCGGTCATCGCTGGCCAAAACAGTTTTAGATGCAAAAACTTATAGTCCTGAACGAGCAGCCAATTTTCTGGGATCGATGCCCCAACCACCTTCACCTGGTGCGATAAGACATGCGGTCGAGCATCTGGTTAACCTCGGTGCATTCGATTATGAAGAAAACTTAACACCTTTGGGAAAAAGAATAGCGTACTTCGCATTGACCCCAGAATTGAGTAAAGCGATTGTCTATTCTTCAATCTTCAATTGTGTATCACCGATGATTACTATTGCATCACTCATGTCTGGAGAAAGTGAGATATTTGCTGGAGTCCTTCATCAAAAAACCGACATCAGAAACGTTAAATCTGTGTTTCATCCTACAAGCGATCACGTGAGTCTCGCGTGGCTATTCCAGCAATGGTACGGTATATGTAAACAGAGTAATATCGAGGCGCGTCAATTCGCTATGCGGAGTCAACTTGTTCACGAAAAAATGTTTACTATATCTAAAGTACGTCAAATTAATGCTGAGCACTTGTATCACGCAAATATGCTACCAGACACTGAAATGATTGATGATATGTCCGCAAAAGAGAATGAATTTGCCGAACTAGATGAGCTTTGTCGTGGTGTCCTTCTAGCTGGATTAGATCATATTCTGTATCGTCGGGATGTCGATATGAGAAAAGGACAGCTCAAACAGGGAATAGAGACATTCGTTATGGAAGATGGTGGTCGTGCCTCTATTACACCCGACAGTGTCAATTTTAAGAGAAAACAATGGCCAAGTCCTTATCTCACCTATGTGAGGCGAACACACAGTGAAGAACGTAGAACGTCATTAATACGTGAATCGAGTATCATCTCACCGCTCACAGTTTTCTTATTCAGTCAAGCGCGAGTCAGCGGATATTTACACAACAAACAACAGGACAATGAAGAAGTGAATGGAGAATCAGAAATTCTATTCACAATGAAAGATAGAAAGAATGTGAATTTGGTTTGTGACAAGGATACTGCGGACGTGTTAATCAGTTTTCGTGATACGATGTGGGCAGTTGTACGGTATCTTGTAGCAAATCATGGTGTCAAAACGACGAAAACCGAGGACCTCGATCAAGTGCAAACTTTCAAGTCGGAAATGCTTAATATATTGGGAAAAATGTTGAGTGAAGCATCCGGATCGATAGATCATCCGAACCCTCCACAAAGCAATTCAACCCATGAAACTGCAAAAAACAAATAGTATTAAATATGTTAAAATAATCCGTGGGATTTCATGCTGTAAAATATTAGTTTTTATTACCATCAAATTTGAGACGGTTTTTTCGAAAAAAAAACATGAAAAATATCTCGATCGCGAAAAATTTTCGAACACACAGTCCGATGATTCAATGTCACGTTATATTTATCGAGTGAATTTTCACGAAAGTTAACAATATTTCTCATACAAGAACCTGGTTGGTACGATGTATAATGTATAAATAAAAATGACGTAAATGTAATGACGAATTTTCAGTGGAAGAGAGTATAAAGATACTTGAACGAATGTTATTTTATACGGTGTATGTTGAATACACAGAAAAAATGAAAGCCTCAAGACGAAATGGTGTATAGAGTTGAAGATGAATCATATCGTATTCACTGATTGAAAAAAAAAAAAATAAAATTTTTGAAAATGTTCGAAATGTACGCTAGTTTGATTATTCTGAATCTCTATTTCATCTCCATTCCAATTAATATCTTATGTACATATGTATGACCAAAATCAGTTGAAGAATGACTGAAGCAATCATTGAACTTGCACCATTCACACATCTAAGATTCTCATATGAAATTGTGTACTTGAATGCATCTGGATATCTGCACTGTTTCGGATCTGGAACAAAGGGAACATTTGATAAACCATTGTCAGTGGAGAAATGAGATTGAGAGAATAAACCTACCTGTACAGCGATTGATCATTGTATTCGACGCATTCACAGCAATTGACAAGTATAGGGGATTACATTCGTGAATATAAGAAGCATCTGCACACGAAACTGTTATTCTATGTGTTTCAGCCCGATCTAGTCGAGTGCAAGTAACAGAACTATCAGATGAATTGATATGAATGAGATTTCGGGATTCGCAGATAGTGAAAGTTCCTCCGCTGGATGTCTGGATTTTTACGACAGATTCACCATCGTTTGAATAGAAATAATTTGGATGTAATCGATAAAAGTTGATACCAGATGGTTCTAAATAATTCGTGTATGATGCTGTGGTCCCAACTGCTTCATAATCCGCACCACATTGCGAATTGATCAGACGTCGTGGAACTGTAAATATTTTGAGATTGGAAAATTGGACTCATCATGAACACATAATTCGAAATAACAATTGTTAGATTCACACCTCTTTTTATTCTGTTCACCAGCCTCATTATTGGTTCTCGAAGTTCTCGTATAGAGCCAGCACCAGTAGAAACGATATCATTCTCATAATCTTTTGTGAATTCTCTCCAGTTATCTTTTGCACCAGGTACTAAGAATAAAATCGTTGCATCAGGAACATTCTCGCTCATCTTTGCGATCCTTTCAGTACAATATGCCTTGTCGCCATCAGATATGGACGATGCAGTAAAAGGAATAAATAAGAGAACATCTGAACGTTGTCCGCCCATTTGTAGCTCGCGTTCTCTATTCAATTTTTGGGCTTGCATTGGTTCCAATTTGGAGAAAGCTGTTGCTAAATCAAATCCTTTTGCATCTACAGTGAAAAAGAAGTGGTGAATTATTATAATTATTATAATCTGTTTAGCAACGTATTATTCAAATAATGGCTGAACTCACGAGATATGTATTGGATCAGAGTAAAATTATAGAAGTCCAGGATACTATTCGAAGAATTAATCATCGTGACTCCATTCCAGCCATTAATTAAAGTGAAATTACTATTATATTTATTGATCTCAATATTTTCAAGTAGAATCGTGAGAATGGATTTTATCATCACAAAGTCCCAGTTCGTATCGATGATGATAGTCAAATCCGTGGCTACTCGATCGAATTTCTTGGTGGTATCAGTGTAACGACACGTTATATCATTGTCCATCGACGCTGTAAACGAAAGCAATGATCAATGTTGTCAAAAGATACTGATGGAGAGAATTTTTTTACGTTTATCGGCTTTATTCACTCACGAACGAAAGCAAAGAAGTCACTGGTTGCTTGGACTGCAAATCGTTTGAGTGTTTCAGGTGAAATATAATATCTGGATAAATTTTCATACAATACCACAGAAGCGCTGTATGCCTGAAAAATAGAACCGATATGACATCAATTGTCTGGCGAACGTTTACAGTAATATAAAAATCATCAACATGTGAATGTACCTGAGCTGATATAGTTTCATTTGGCGCAACAGCCATGAGTAAAGCTCTGCGATTACATGCACGTATTGACGTATTAAAAACTCCTCTATCACTGTAGTACATATCCAAAATTTGAGAAAGTTTTAACGTGGAAATCTCTTTGTACCATGCTTCAACTTCACTTCCCAGTATGAGTCCATCAAGATCGCCACGTATTTCTGCAGAAGTGAATTCGGTATCTTGATTCTCTTCAACGAAATAACTTTTTGGTGTCACTGATGAATTCCAATGGCCCTTTACGCCGACAATATAACGATCTCTTTGTGGTCCCTGATGAATTGCAACTTCAGCTAAGTCACCGGCCAATGTGGCCAGCCATTTATTATCCAGTGTCATTGTTGATAGACTTTCAGAAGGTTGCCAGTCTCTCCTCGATAATAAATCTGCAATTCTCACATTCTGCGGTTGTAATGCTGCTGCAATTCCAGCAATGATAGGTCCACCACTTAGAGTACCCCACCTTGAAATTCCACATTTATAATCAAACGTTGAATGAGGATTTATGTGTACAACAAAAACGTTCTGAATATAGAAATGTTAACGGATTTTACTCAGTGTTGATTACTCCACTTTCTAACGGGCATCTACTCATCGGTAGAGTAATCATCTGTGCATTTTGGGGATGATTGGGTGGCAGCGCTGGGTAAAACCAGTTCGGATCAAAGTCACTGTCCTTAGTCGGGTGATCGTTTTTATTTTTTATTGTTTCTCTGCATAAAAAGTTGAATAATTAATGGAAACTGGCAGTTTTTGATTGAGAATTGGATGAGGTCCTATTAATACTCACAATTCTTCTGGAGTTAATGTTTCAGCATCAGTATTAATTCTTCCTGGCACAGTGACACCATCAGTTTGTAAACTTCTTGCAATTCGATATTGATCAGATTGTAATCGACATGTGTCTGACTCATCACCACGTTCTTTAGAGTCAATACTATTTGATATCATTGAATGCAAAGAGCACTGCGAAACGACAAACACATTAATTGATTATGAAAAACTTGTAATGGACAACATTGTTATAGATGGTATTCTTACCCTTTCTATCAAGCTAATGCTACTGTTGGGAAAATATCGAACATCACCCGGGATCAATCTCAATGCACGGGCGGCGGAAAAGAATTGAAATTCTTTAGGGGCATATGGAGTTATTCCTGGAGTTATTACCATTGATGGACTTTCAGAGATTCCGCTTTGACGAAATCTGTATGACGGTAAATATCACATTCAACATCATAAGAGATGTCTTAGAAATTCCTCGTAATTGAATCTTTGCAATTGAACCACTCACCTGTGTAATAATGCGACTGAAAGTTGACGTAAATCCATTTGTAATTCGGGATTGTCTTCAATTTTTCTCAAAATTGCAATGAGCGCGTGCATGTTATGGGGCAATTTATTATCTTGCAATAGAATTTCTGTCGTATTGTAACACTCGAGAAGAGCATTTGATAATTTTCGTTGAGAATTCTCTTGAGCACACGAACTGTAGAATACTCCAATAAATATAATTGCAATAACAAAATTCATTTTCGCTACGAAAAAGATTAGAATTAACGAAAGAATCGAACAGGTCAATCACAACAATCCGAAGACACTACGATGGGTATTATTAACTTCCTTTTTACTTCTCATGGGAGAGAAAAGCCAAAGATAATGTCAACCACACCTTCAGTACCGCTGTACCAAATTCTAGTATCACTATCAATGATAAGATATGATATCCTATGAGTAAGCATTCCCTTCCTCGTACGAAAAAATAGTGTCATAACTGTACAATGTTTTCCATTCTGAAAATATAAATGAAATTGATAAAAAAAAAAGAATCATCGTTGATTCACCAAACATTAATCATGAATTCATGTTGTCATTCGAGTATGTTGATGAAAGAGTATTCGTCATGCACCATGTTTATTTTCGTTGTATGATTGTGTATGCTAAAATATTAAACTCACTTTCATGAACGTTAATATGATGCACCTTGCTGCCTTTATCTTATCATCACTTAGCGCAATCGGGTTATCTATTAGCAGAACGTTATATGTGTCCCTTGGTGAATCATAGACAATGATGTGTTAATGTATGAATGGATGGAATAAACGTCGATTACTTCAGGTTCTTTTATGGTTTACGTAGAACCTTTATATATTATTCTCGTTCCTTCTATTTCCTTTCCTCCAGAAATCGGAAAGGAATCGGTTTGGTCGGGAAGGAACATACTGATTCGATGGCATATCCTGAATGACATTCTCACATGAGTCTAGTTCAGATGAACGCTTGCGACTATTTCTCGAGTCCATATTTTCTTGATAGATCAGTTTCTTCCTGAATGGAATTGAAGCATCGATTAGATCAATTGGAGGGTGAATAAATCAACCCTGTTGTGGCTCCTGGAACTATTTAGGGTTATCAATTTCGAACATTCATCATGTGGAAAATGGAAGTATCCATTGAGTTTGGTTGTTCGATGAAACATGTTCCTTTGAGTTTTTTTGTAGAATAGTTCGCACCCTCAGTAAAGATTGATCAAATATTCTTGAGTTCATTTTCCGTTTCATTAACGATGTATCAACGCTGTGTCTCAAAATTTCACAATGCTTTTTCTTCGTTCCATACGAAATTTGAATATACCCACGCAGTAGATTACGCATGCGCACAGCCGACCAATAAACAATACGAAAATCGAAAGTGTTGGAATTTTTGTATTGATGACGTAAAATGAAAAAAGTGGATTTCGATCTCAGTTGCTGTGCGCAACACCACCCATGGTCAATCATAGAAAAATACAATGTCGCCGCTAATTCAATTAAGTATTTTTTTAATTTTCTTTTTTTCAATTTTATGGTGTAATTCTGCTCAAGATATATTAGGATGTGGTGGTTTCATAAAAAGTCACGCCAACATCGATTACTCCAAAGTAAAGATAAAATTGTAAGTATAACTGATGAGTTACTAAAGAAAGTAAGGTTATGATGCAATTCTCGAACATATATAAAGTAACAACACTGCATATCGTTAAAGCCTTACACAAAAATTGATGAGTAATGAATGAAAACTATTTTCAGGTTCTCTAAGACTGGTAGTTTTAAAGAAGATACCGAATGTGCTCCAAGTGGATATTATTTTTTACCACTCTATGATAAAGGCGAATATATTTTGAAGGTTCTTATATAGAAAATTCACATGAATTATTTAGTATGTAGAATCGGTTGAATGTAATTAATTGAATGTTCATTATTCATTAGGTTGATCCGCCACCCGGTTGGAGTTTTGAACCTACTCAAGTTGCGTTGAATGTTGATGGATCTACTGATGATTGTAGCCAATTGAAAGATATTAATTTTACATTCAAAGGCTTTGGGATTGCTGGAAAAGTAACGAGCAGCAAGTCGAAGGATGGTCCTGGTGGTGTTACCGTTTCTCTGTATACGGATTCGAATAGAGCAACACCTGTGGGAACGATGACAACTGCACCGGGTGGAATATTTTCATTCACGCCAATCCAACCTGGTAAATATGTTTTAGTCGCTTCTCATCCATCATGGATATTCGTGAAAAATAAAATCGAAGTCACAGTGAAAGAAGGCAACACTGAACTGGCCGACGATAGTCTTGTAATTTTTGGATTCGATGTGAGTGGAAAAGTTACAAATGAAGGTGATCCTATAGAGAGCGTATCGTTCTTGTTATTCGGTGATGGTCAATCGAAGAATTGCGACGCGACTCCCATTGATGGTTTCAGTGCAGAGAAATATCTTTGCCATGTTAAATCTGACAAGAATGGGAAATTTGTGTTCCCAGCTGTATCTAATGGTGAATATAAATTGATTCCTCATTATGCTGGGTCTCAAACGAAGTTTGATGTTCAACCATCTGAATTAAATTTCAAAGTTCATCATAATAGCGTAATCTTGCCGCATAATTTCAAAGTCACAGGATTCACTGTGAGTGGTGTTGTTCTAATGTCAGCAGACGTGCCACTAGAAAATGCAAAAATATTTTTCTCAGGCAAGCAAGTTGCTTCCACCGATTCTAGTGGACGGTATCATGTTGATAAAATGAAAACAGGACAATATATTCTGAAAATTGAAGCAGCTAATGTTCAATTTGATGGAAAAACAGTGAAAATCTCACCTTCTTCACCTGTGTTATCATCCTCGATGCCTTCTTCATACAAAGTATGTGGGCATGTAACACTTTCAGCAAAAGGGACTCTCCATCATCGCAAAGTCATCGTCAAAAGTTCTGCTGATGCATCTGAACGTGAAATTCCAACTGATCCAAAAACAGGACAATATTGCCTGTACTTAACACCCGGAAAATATCAGATGAATGTTGTCGTAACAGCAGAGGAGAAAGCTCAAGGGCTACAATTCTTCCCGTTAGAACAGACCATTAACGTTGCTACCAAGCCACTGGATGATATCAATTTCTTGCAATTGAAAGCAACATTAACGGGTTCAATCCAATGCCTCAAGGATTCTGACTGTAATGAAGTCGCAGTCACATTAAAAGTGGTTGATGGTATAACTGTTAAAACTGTCCATGCAAAAAATGGCCATTATGAATTTACAGAAGTTTTACCAGGACATTACGAAGTATTAATTGATACCGATACATACTGTTGGGAAAATTTGAGCCAACGTGTATCAATCACTTCTGAACGGGCACAAGTACCAGTCTTCAAACAAACTGGTTATTCTGTCACGTTCATTTCATCCCATGATTCTGCTGTTGAATTCCTTGATCCGGTAAAGAATAAAAAAGTATCATTAACTCTTCCACGTGGAAGTACTCGACACTGCGTCTCCAGTCAAGATGAATACAAATTTATTCCCAAGAGCTGTCACGTTTATGCACGCGATTCATATAATTGGGATAGTAGTAGTCAATCGCCAATTATTTTATCATCTACCGAACATCGTCATCGTGGGAAAATTATCAGCAACGTTGGAGTTGATAATGTCAACGTAGTGATTACAACTGGTAGTGAAATCGTCGATGTAAAACCTCTGAAATATGTCAAGAGTGGTGATAATTATAGATATAACTTTGAGTTTAATGCAAATGCCGACACTTCGTATACTATCGCCCCACTGTCCGATGTCCTATTGTTCAACCCAATGATCCTCCAAGTAACCGGGAAAAACGATTGCGACAATGAAGTTGCAACATTCATTGGTGATTTGGGGAAAATTGTGAGCGGTGCAATTTCACCACCAATGGAGGGTGTAACGATCCAGATATTCGGCAAGGACAAGAGCGCACCTGTGCACACTCTCGTGACAGAAGTTGATGGTGTCTATCGTGTTGGACCTCTTGATGGAACAGTCGAATACAGCGTGATTGCTGAGAAAACTGGATTCGTTATCAGTGGCCCCGATGCAGATGGAATCTTCACCGCACATAAATTAGCAGAAATTATAGTTCAAGTTACGGATCAAGCTGACAATGCACCACTTCAAGGTGTTCTTTTGTCACTATCTGGTAGACAAAGTTATAGGAAAAACAGCATGACTGATGATCTAGGACAGTTGACGTTCAATTCTCTTTCTCCTGGTGAATATTATCTGAGACCAATGATGAAGGAATATCGATTTGAACCACCTGCGAAAATGATCACCATCACAGAAGGTGAAACATTGGAAGTCAGCTTGTCAGGAAACCGAGTTGCTTTTAGTGCCTATGGTATTGCTCTATCACTAAATGGTGAGGCAGAATCCGGATTGATCATTGAAGCTCAAGGACAAGGCGATTGTTCGAATCTCCAAGAAGAGGCAACTACTGAAGAGAATGGCAACTTCAGAATTCGTGGATTACAACCAGTTTGTCAATATATCGTTCGATTGAAGCAAAATGTTGATGAAAACGCTCACATCACCCACACTTCACCGAGTTCCCTCGCGATACAACCCACTGAAGACGTTACGGGTCTCAAGTTCATATCATTCCATCCAATATCCCGCTCTGACTTATCGGTTCGAGTTTACTCTGATCAACTAGAGCACTATCGTACATTGAAAGTGAAACTATGCCGTGAAGATCAACCAGATTCACCAATACACACGACTAAAATTGATCCTCAACAATCGGCAAAATTAAGTAGCCATAACAATCCTGGATTCCTCTTACATTTCCCACCTCTGCAATCCAATAACAGAAAATACTTTGTGCAATTAGAGTCATCGTTATCGCCGTCATTATATAAATACAAAACCATTCCCATTTATTTCGAAGCTAATAGTTCATTCAAAGCGATTGAGTTGACTTTCAATGCGGAACGAAAAATTGATCAAAGTGAAATGACACAAACATCAGTTATTGCTCTACCTTTCATCATGCTCGTAGCATTAGCATTTTTGAATCGTGAAAAATTGTGGAATTGGCTTAATATTGCAGTAGAACAATTGACAAAGTCGGTGCCTGTGTCGAGAACACCACCACCAGTTGTACCAATCGATCCACGCGCTGATGACATCATCGTTGAACAAATTATGAATATTAATAAAAGAAAAACCAAACCACGGAAGGCATGAGAGGTACTCAGTTGTTTCTATCTAGTCTTCCGTCACGAAGACGAGACTCTATTTCTTGAATAAATTTTTATTTCGATTCAAAATATCGCCCTACATTCAAATCACTGGGCATATTCGATGAAGAAAAAACTGTTAGATGGCGATAGAGAATGGAATAAACTCAATACAGCATCGTAATTTTTTAAATGCATAAATGCGAACATCTTCGGGATGTTTTTATAAATGGTATGTAATTGTCACGGCTATGTCTAATGACATGGCTGTGAGGATGAAATTCAGATTGGAATATTGTTAGGAAGATTAAATAAAACAATGTAAATATATGTGAAAACTAAGCAAGATGATGTTTATCATGCAGATTTTGTGTTATAATTATTTATTTGATTCACAGATTGAATAAATTCACGAAATTAAAATTTTGTTGTTACTTGCTATAGGAATATTTGAATAATACCCATACCGGATTCTGTGACACTTTCATATCGTGAAATATTCATTGGGCATCACATTATAAAAACATTTATGCACGTTGAACGACAACTCACACAAGTCATCATGTTGTTCCACTAGAAGAAGTAAAAAAGGGAAGATCAGAAGGTTTTACAATGACAACGAAAATTTGAAAGAATTTCAGTGCATGTGTGCACTGAGAAACAAATCTCTGCACCTTTATCACGGCAATTCTTAACAGCATTTTCCGCCATGCCTTTGTATGTCGATGGAGCAATTTTTACAAAGGTATCATAAGCAAATCCTTTTTTGCTAACAAGACGGAATCGATCAAAAACACATTTGATATAACACTTGAAAGTATAATCTTCAGCGAAATCACCAGTGGTAGCTCGTTCCACCAATTCTGATAACAAAATGCAATCAGTATTGTAGAAATTAATTCGAACTCAGCAGATTAACGATTCATTGATTTTCACGAAACTGATACCTAATGTAGTTCCACTTTTTTTCAGACAATTCCTACGAATAGCTGGAGCTATACCTTTATATTCGTCTGGAATACGCTGAACAAGCATCCAAAGAACAGTTCACAAACATAGGTTAGAATAAACAAGACTAATTGATGCATAATTTCGATAAATAACTTTTCTTACGCCAGCCTCGATGTATGTAATCATCAATAATGCTATCAAAATACTCAGGAAATTCGTAATCATTTTCTCAGAGCGTAATAACTCATTCGATTGGTTGATTATGACTGTTCAACTCCATTGTGTTGTGGAACATTTTATACCATGTTAATGAACAACTTTTTAATGCAACACAAGAAAATCAATTAACATTCGAACAAGGACCGGTGATCCTTTCACAATGTAAACGCATAAAAAAATTATTCGATTATTCATTATGAAGTGCTTTTGCAAACATCTTGATAAGTAGATTATTTAGAATGATGATATCGAAATGGTTGTTGCTTGACCAGTTTTTTTATGTGTCGCAGATACTAGGAAATGTAATTTCCATCGACGGCTTTTTTAATAGATTTTCATTGAATATTCTTTATACTCTTAAACGGTTGGAGGATCAGAAGAAATCAAAACATCACATCTTAAATTGAATATTGCTCATTTATAATCATGATTAGTTATTTATTCATTTGAAGATCAAATTCTTTCACTTCAATAGATCTACGTCGGGGGTAAGATTTTTATGCATTCATTCTAATGATATAATCACATCGATCGCGATCTTATGTTTCCTGATAAAATTTTACATGATGAAGTATTGATCCGGGGAAGAATTGTAAAAGCATTTGTGGAGATTGAAGGATAAATCGCACAGGTCATCTGGTTTTCCAGCTGGAATAGGATTTGGTTTTCATTAGTAAACGACTAGTTACTACAAGAATGTGATCGGTAGATAAATATTGGAATATTTGATTTACTTGTATCACGACATTCTTTGACAGCTTTGATTGCCGCATCTTTCATCTTCGGTGGTGCCAAGCCCAACATTCCTTCGAAGTTGAATCCTTTAATGCTGATTAATCGAAAATGATCAAAGAGACACTTGAGGTAACACTTGAGGTTGTCGTCTTCAACGAAGTCACCTTTTCCAGCTCTTACAATCAGATCTAATGAAATAGAAGCGAATATCTGCCATCATTCTTAATTTAAATTTTGAATCATCAATTGTTCATCCAATACTGTTGAGAACATACCTTCGAGGACGCCAGTTTTTTTAGCACACGTTTCGTGGATTTCTGGAGCTACATCTTTGAACTCATCAGGAATGGGCTGTGAATGAAACCAAACGATCAGAACTGAATTGTTTTTTCAATCAAGTATCAAGCAATGAATAATCTTTCTTACACCTGTATGACTGAATGCGATCAGCAATAATAAAATCCCGAAAGTGATGATGCCAGACTTGTTCATTTTGCCACAGTGAACGAGAATTTCTTTGATATTGAACAAGTGAATTTATCGTGATGAATATTTATTCCTGGTCGGAAACTGCTCTATTTATACTACACCTTAGAATGAAAACGATAGCGTGCTCGTGAAGAATACTTCGTACTTCGAATCTTACATGAAATTTTTTATATTATTCACGTTCCTTATTTCCATGCTGTGAAAAACATTTTAATAACACAGTTGATCATCCGCCTGTTAATAGTTTGATTAAGAAACTGCGATCGTTTCCATTGAACACTTGAGACAAAAACAATATTGCGCTTAATCATGAATATACATTCGTTGGAATTTATTTCTGTTAATTATTAATACATCGAACATGCAATATTTTTCATCTCAATAATGATAAATTCATCGATTAACTTATGATCTTTCTTTGTTCGATCATTTTGTAGATGTTGACATAATTAATTTAGTTATATATATTCTTCGGCCTTGGATGAGAAGTAACAATTCATTTTTCTGATAGTTTCAGAACGATGGAACTTTCGTGTTAAAACAGATAAAAAGTCTGTGGGTGAAGGATGAATAATTATTCAGTAGTAAACATTGATGAAAAAAAATTATAAAACTCATCGATTACCAACCTTTGGCGACAATAGCGCGTAGCACAAATTGAATGTAAAAGCGTATGTACAATTGTTTCCATTCGCTTGAAATTTGAATGATGAGATTATCGTTCGTTATGAGATTGAGAAAAGTGACACGAGTGTAATCGAAATTCATAAACATGTAACGAAAAATGCAGAAGTGCATATTTGAATTTCACGAGTGATTGGATGGATGAACAAATGTTGATTAATGGATTGAGAATATTAATTGATGGAAATGAAATTTCAAGTACACTCATCAAATCACTTTTCGGAACAGGGAATAAGGCGTTGAATAGATACCAGTGTCTTTAGCAACCCCGTTGCATTCTCTAAGTGCTATCGATACCTCATTCCGATATGCCGGTATTCTTTGGAAGAATGTTAACATTCCGTTGATATCTAGTTCGTTATTTCCATCAATGAGTCCAAATTGCTCCCAAAGGCAAAACATATAACACTAGAAAATGTGACAATGAGTTGAAAAGATTTTAAATTATGAATTCTGATCATGTATCATCACATCATGAAGCAACAATATTCGATGTTTACCTTCAGTGGTTGTACATTTGCCCACTTCCCATTCCTAACACCTTCAATATCCGCTATGATGGAGGAAAAATTCGCAACATAGTATGAAGAGAGCAATTGTGATCACCAAGGTAGTCTCAGGTAGATGTAAATTGATTAACAAATTACCTGGTGACACGCCTGTTTGCGTCTGACATGCATTTACTACACTTGATGCAATATCTATCATCCCATCGGTCACAAAACTGGGCCGCAACTGGAAGCGAAACAGATTCATCATCGTCGTTCATGTACATCATTGTTATCGTATGAATAAATTTACATAGCAAACATGAATATCAAAATACGAGGGAGTAAACTATCGAAAATAAATTACCGGTATCAATAATTCCATCCTTCACTCATTTTCATATCAATGATTCAATCAACGAAATTATTGCAATTTTGTTTCTAATTCGGATCGAAATGAAATGGATCGATCGCTTTGATATAGAAGTGTGAACTTACCCCACCGAAAATCAAGGTACATTGAATTAACAAAAACACTAACACCAAGCCCTTCATATTCAAATAATTCGAAAAATAATGAACACGTGAATAATCGTCGTGCGGTGGTCACTGTTGTTCTTCCCCACCAAATAAGATTGTCTTGCACGAACTGAATATTATGAATAAAATACAGCGTGTTATACGATCAAAAACACGCGACTCGATCCTTCGTTGATATAGCAATGCGAATTACCAATGATATGGCCCTTGATATTTTCAATCTGTGTGGCCTATAAATTTCGCGCACTCCACCATATCAAGGGTTTGAGTGGGTGTTTGATCATGTCGAGATAGAACAAGATGCGATGAGCGACAACTAGAGTGTCAGTAGTTACTCTCACGTGCAAAATGTATAATAAACATGTATATATTTGAGATCTCATATATGTGTAGTGACATTTACGTATGTGGGCCATAAAAAAAAAGATTATTGCAATAATGGGTCGCATTGAATTGCGAGAATTGACGCGTACATATTTGAACGGCGGATGCTACTACTTTAGCGACTTGGGACACCATCTCGCTTATTTCATCTCATGTCTATTGATACATCAAACATTGTATTATACTGTTCCATTCCTCTTTCCCCGCTCTCTTTCATTACTGACGATTGTAAAGAGAATATTAATTCCCGTTTGTGAATATGCAGGTCAAAACTTTTCCACTGACTGTACAAAACAATGAACGTGTATTATTATATTATCGAGATGGTTGAAAAAATAATGAAAGAGAATATAATGGAAAAATGAATGTACCACTTTCATATGAAAATTTTGATGCTTGAATCAAATTCATTCGATAATCGAATACTTATGCTGCATCCAATGACAAATTTATGTCAGCCGTAAATTCAATCTCGTATGAATTGTGGTCAAAATAATCTCAACTGACTGTACATGAGATGGCGTGTATCGCAAAGTGTCAACTGCACTCCAATTGACAATTACTCTTCGTGTAGATCAACACCTAATATTGACACATCCTTTCTGTATCGAATTTATCTCTTAAACTCGTGGTCATCATCATTTCCATTAACATCAAGATGATTGTGAAGTTGGTGAATACATCAATATATCATTACTGTGATCGTTATCATGACATCTACGGGTCAAAAGAATTTCCACAGACTGTACAGCTGGAGTTGTATTGACTGCGAGAATTATCTCTGCTCTCCTGAATCTCTTATTATTGAGATAATACTCTAAAAACATCAAATAAAAAGTGTAATAAATAACATAACCTCGAATAAATTTTAGTGTGTATTCATGGTGCACTCCGGAACATTCATTCAATTAGAATAATGAAAAGTGCCTCGGAAATTATTTCTCGCACCCACAACAATGTAGTAGGTACTGTATGTATACATTTCATTCTTATTTCTGTAGCTCGGTGATGCGAATCTTTGGAATGATTCGGGATTTTTGATGGATTATTGACTTATTTATTGTTCGGACTATAGGAAATATTAATTCGGTGAAAGAATGAATGAGGATTCTTCTACTCTTGAGTTTTGATCGATGAATTAGGGAGAATAATATCCTTCATTCATTTAACCTATAATGGGTGGATTTGAAAGACTATTCCAGCGCCATATTGTCGGCTGCCGAACACAAGTGACTCAAAATGTAATTGTTGGCGGGTAAATTTGAATGTGAATTTATAAATTGTAAGAATGGGAAAGACACGAGGCGTACACGAGACCACTCCGGAGTTAAGGAATCGGATGGTTGGTATGTACGAAGCTGGATTGGGCTTGAGAGAAATTGCCGCTGCTGTAAATTGTTCAGTAAGTTATAGAATTCATTCAATGTCTTTCACATCTATGATTCGATATAAGTAGAATTGAAGTGTGTTATACGATCATGATGATTTACTTTCTAGCAAAGAACTGTTAAAAGGTGGTTGAATCGGTTTGACAAGGAAGGAACAGTCGAAACAAGAGATCGGTGTGGGAGAAAAAGAGCTACAACTACTGAGGAAGATGAAGCGATTGTCCGACTCGCGACGCAAACACCAATTACTGCGGCGAAAGCCGTTCTTCCAGCGCTCGGGCTTAATTGCTCAGTGGATACTATCAGAGAGAGATTGCATAAAGCTGGAATTCACAACTGGAGTCCATCGAGGAAGCATATTCAAAGAATACCCCTAGGGTAGTTATCTATATCATTTGATTTAGTGCAGAATCGTTCAATCATTCATCTCACTGATGAATGTATGTTAATTTCCATTATAGAGATGCTGATGGTGCCGCAATCCAGCAGGCAGTGTGGCGTCCAACTGGTACGCAATTGGGGAAGAAGAAGAACCTGAAAACGGGGACGAGATTGAGAAAATCTGGAATTGCAACGAAGAAAAAAGTTGCAGCAAAAAAAACTAAGTCAAAAGATGTTTACGGTGGTGATGGGGCACCACCCGAAACGTTGAAGCAATCACAAGAAGAATTACCTTCGAATCAATCATTTTCATTTCCTCCAAACATTTCGACCCAACAATCAACAACTCTACAACAATCACAGCAACAACAAAGTACTGAATTGCAACTCGCTCATCAACCTCCACAAGAACTGATTGATGACCAAACGGAATATGACAATGGTTTGAGTTTGTCATTATCGACTCATCCAATGTACCCACAACATCATCAACCTGTGAATGTAACACAAAATTGGCCCCTCGATTTGGTTCAAAATAGTCATCATTATCCTCCAAATCAAACGAATCCCATGGCACATGGTCAGCCACCACCACAACAACATCTCCAAGAACTTCATACTCAGCGTGAGCAAGAACATCTCCAACAATCTCAAGTTCAACATCATGAACAACATATGCAAGAACAACACAATCAGCCCCCTATGCAACATCCTCTCCATCATTCTCTTCACCATCATCACCACCATAATAACCACCATATGGAACAACAACTGCAACATCAAATAGAGCATGTTCAGGATTCACAAATGCAACAGCCATCGAATTTACCTACCAATATCGAATCACGGAAAGTTGTACGATCCGATAGCTGTTCAAATTCATGCAGTTCCAATGACAATTCTATGTCGGATGATGACAATGATTTAAATAAGGAGGATTCGAGACAAAGTACCGATGAAACTGCAAAAGATAGTTCCAAGAAGAAGAAGAAGAAGGGCGGGAAAGCTAAAGGAACTCTTGAAACTTCTGTGGAAATCAGAAATCGCATGATTGGTATGGCGGAGGCAGGATTGTCGACTCTATCAATTGCATTAGCAATAAATCGATCGGAGAGAACGGTGAAACGGTGGCTTGAGCGTTGGAACAAAGAGGGTAATGTTCAAACTAAAGAAAGGAAAGGTCGCAGGAGAATTACCACGAAGGAACAAGACGATGCAATCATCGCTATGGCGACACAGCATCCGCTAACAGCAGCTAAACATGTTGCTCCAGCTCTCGGTTTAAACTGCAGTGTTGACACTATCCGAGAGCGTTTGCATAAAGCTGGAATTCATAGTTGGAAATTGGGGAAAAAACAAGGTGAAGGTAATGCTGTGCATACTGTTCATTTGTGGCAGCCCAGTGGTAATAGGCCAAACAAGCCGAAACTTCTCAGCGAAAGAAGAAGAAAATCATCGGTGTCGGGAAAGAAATCAACAACCACAGAACACATAACAAAACGTATAACACGTAAAAAGAAAAATGCAGATGAGACAGTGCAACAACAGAAAATTGTGCCGCCGCCACCAACGAATATAATTCCCGAACCAAATCCAATGCAGTATCATGATGCTGTTGCTTTGACAAATTATCCACCAGGTCCAGCTATGATGCAGCCAGTGCATATAACTACTCAACCACCTCTACCACCACCAAATCAATGCCCTCCGGGGCAAGCAGCCATGCAATCTATGGGGCCTATGATACAGCAAAGACCCGACTGTCGAATGATTCCATCAGTTCCGACTCAGGGTAATCCCGGAGTAACTTATTCATCATGTATGGTTGGAAACAACGGTCATATGGAACAAACAGATCCATTGAATTATGAACCATATATATGGACTTTTTGAAATTGAAAAAGACTAAAGTCTTTATTTGTTTTAAAATAATATTTATAGTTTCCGAATATTTTAGGAAACGTTTATTTCTACTCTGCTATATTTGTAGACTGCGCAATATCTCCATGGTGCAAATATTTTATGTGTATAGTACAAATTATGTTGGAGTTTTCATTTTATATTAACTATTCGATATATAATAATTTTGCAGTCTTAAGCGATTGTCAAATGAATCATGGCTGGATACGAATCTCATCCAAATAAATTGAGATATAACCAATAGAATTCTGTAAATATAGACATATCAATAAATTTTAGTAGATATATCGGCAGTTTTCTTCGATTGTGAAGAGCAGAGTACCCTTAGATAGTGGAACATCCATAGAATGATCTGCTTTTCATGGATCTTCCTTCAGTTCCATTCGAGTATGAGTAATCTGGTTCAATACACGCCGAGAGTATTAAAGAGTGATAAATACTACGTGATAATAATTTTTATATATGCAGAACAAAACTCCAGAAGTTTTAAAACATATTGAATGTCGTAATAAACTTGTATTTTTCCGCATCAATAGATACTTATACAAATAAATGAAGTACTCATTTGATTATATCATTCATATTATTGTCATATTAAGTAAGTTCCCATATTTGTGAGACATTATTTAATACTTGTGCGGGATCATTTTTGTGAAACATGAAAAATCCCTGAATTTGTGCGGGACTGACGTTTTTTTTGTGTTGCATAACACTCTCTGCGAATGATCGTGCTAATTCTTTGGATTCCTGATCGTCCGCACCGCGATAAAATCGTAAGAACATTTGTTCAACTTGCTTGGCACTACACCAGCCAATATATTCTTTGACATCAACTCTTCCCGGTCTTACGAGAGCTGGATCCAATCTATCTAAGTAATTAGTCGTCATGAAAAGTATTCGGGCTTCGGTCGATGCAACTCCATCCAGACAATTCAATAGTCCACTGAATGTAACTCTATTGAGTCCGTCGTAAGCAGCTTTCACTAATGATGAAAATATCGACCATTTAATATACACGATCTTATCAACATACCGGGGTTTCACTCACTTTCTTTTGATTCTTCTCGACTACCGAATGCTGCGTCAACATCCTCCAGGAGGATAATTGTCTGTTGTGGGGCAACAGCGAGGAGATGACTCAATCTATCGTCTGTGAGTCCCCGTTCAGATAAATTCAGAACACATATACCTCGCTCCAATTCACCAGCGAGTGCAGTGATGAATGATGATTTTCCACAGCCAGGTGGGCCATGAAGTAAATATCCACGTCTGTATGGAATTCCTGGAGAAAAAAGGTTACGGGTTTGCATAAGCATGTAGATACAAAACTTTCATACTCAATTATGTGATACATTACTCAAAATGACCTCGATCGCTGTACCATCCGGGGTTATTGATGAATTCTCTACAGTCATTAACGATTCTATCGGTGATTCCTTCATCAAGAACTACTGAATTTATTGGACGTTGCTTTCGGGCATGTCCAAATTGACGCCATTCACTACCCAAAGCTGTATACATTATTGTTTTTCCTTCGTGTTCCTTCAGGGCCATTTGTCGAGCTAATGGAAATCCATTATAATTGACAATGTGAACACATTTGGATGGTGTGAAAGAATTTCATGAGATATGTATATTTCAAACCTTCTTCAAGGATGCTGAAATAAATGTTTCGATCATTTCCAAATGCCGTAAGTTGAACAGTCTCCCAAGGAATCCCCATATGTAAATCCAGTGTTTGTTGCTCCCTAGTTCGATCCACTCTTATCCAATTCCCTTTGTATCTGATTAAAAAAAATGAAATATGGTGGTTCTGACTGAATCTCATCATATGAGAGAACGTTGACATTCATTCGGTTAATGAAAATATACCTGAAGAGATGAGTACCGATACTCGGAATAAATTCATATTTAGTTTTAACGTGACCTGTTTCTTTCAGTTCAAAACTAGTTTCCACAGATAAATGTTGAGTTTTCGTCGCACCTTTATGCGTGATCCATTGTAATAACCATTGATAACTTTTATCTCTGCATGGAACTTCAAGTGTTATCATATAATGTCGCCTGGAATTGATCAATAAAAGTATCATTACCTAACCTCGCAGTTCCATTCATAACAATCATAATGTTGAATTTGTTGGTGCAACTGAATATTTACTTGAAGAGAATTGTTCCAATTTGTGCACCTTTTCTCAATAATGCTGCACCAGCACCTAGACCGAACAGACCAAATCCAGCACCGAAATACGGATTATCTGCTAAAGTTTGAACGTAATCAACAATAGTCATAGTACCAGATTCTAGGATGGAACATCTAATCCAATCTTCAAATAATTTGATAACAATCAAATGTTCTTTTGTTATATTACAAAATTATTCTTGTTACAATAATCGGGAAATACGAAAAATTATACGTGAGGTTTAATTTTTCTACTTTATCGACGTTCAGCATATCTAACGTGAGAATCTGTTGGGATCTTCAAGCTATCTTTTCATGCATCGATTGTCGTTCTAGGTTATAAATGGACACCAGTACTGTAATATAACGGTATTATTACCCAATGCTTTTCTCAACGTCTCCTATTGTAAAAATGACGGTCATACTTCAGGTTATGAGAGAAATAAAGTCGACACGACAGCTTGACATGAGTTGAGTAGTGACTGAGTGGTTCAGAATTTGATTGTGTGGCAAACCGGCACGTGCGTTACATGGATTGGTCGTTGTCATTAGTCCATCACATACAAACCATAGATTGTTGATCATTCTTGTGAAAAAGTAATTAATTTCCTCAATTCCATAAATAACATCACAGATTTATTGATATCTGATTGTCGATTTTTATACGCAACACGAAATTGATATCTTCATGGAATTTTTTCATTCGCAGATGTGGTTTCTCAGCGTTGTTTGTCTACTACTCGTATCCTCTAATTTCGTAAGCAGCGACCGAACATTTAATAAATACGTATCAACATTGATCAACGCGAAATGGAAAGAAACTCCAATTATTTTGGAAGTATCTGAATATCTTAATGAAGAGAACCCGAATTACTTTTGGAAATTCATCGATGTGGTTTGTGAGAATGGGGATAAATCGAACTTTTATGGTATGATGTCATGCATTCAACTTGAAATATGATCAGATACTTAATTTATTTATATGTTCGTTATACAGTTACAGATAAAGAGAAATATGATAATGCCATTGAGCTCGCTTCACAATTTCTCAGCCAAGCTGAGATTGCTCTTCTCAAGCTGTCTTTGTCCCTGCGAATTTATTCGGCCCAGGTAGAAATGTTTTCTCAAATGGCTGAGAACAAGCCAGATACCCCAGACTGTGCTAACTTTGTTGACATCGGTGGAAGGTTTACCTGTTCTCCTGAAGAATTGGAGAACTTGATAGATAATACATGGGAGCCTGTGGATATTTATTCAGTAGATCGTCAATATCCAGGCTCGTCTAAGTCTACGAACAAACGAGTAATTTTGTACGGTCAAATTGGATCGATTGGTTTCTATGAGTTACATCAGAAACTGATACATCTCGCTAAGGCGGGAAAGATCGGTTATATATTACGACACTATGTTAAAGAGAGGCCAGATAATAAGTTACGCTTGTCTGGTTATGGTGTAGAGTTGCAGATGAAGTCTACTGAGTATAAAGCTACCGATGATTCTGATATTAAAGAAAACGCGGAAAAAGAATCGGACGACGAACTGGTTGGTGTCGAGGAGCTTGATGGAATCAACTTCAAAACTTTGAAAAGTTTGTATCCAGACAAGCGTGATCAGCTCGATCAATTATTGACACATTTGCTAGAGACCAGTGATGAGGTAGGAGCTTTAAAAGTCTGGCAATTCCAAGAGCTCAGCCATCAAGCTGCACAACGTATCATGAAATCACCAAAATCAGATGCTATAAAGGTATTCACTGAAATTGCTCAAAATTTCCCAATGCAAGCCAAATCATTGATCAGAACTAAAGTCGATAGTGAATTGAAGAGAGAGATGAAACTAAATCAAGAGATATTTTTGGGTAATTTACATATTGAGCCAAGTGACACTGCGCTCTTCATCAATGGTTTATTTTTCGATCTCGATGCAATCGATATTCTTGGTATACTTGAAGCTTTACGTGCTGAATTACAAGTAATGGAAGCTCTCCATAAAATTGGATTTACCAACAAAAAAATGGATAATCTTATTGCCTTAGATTTATCGAGTAGTTCGGACAGTCAAGATTTCGCGATAAATATTAGAGATTCCGCTATTATTTGGACGAATGATCTGGAAAGTGATCATCGCTACAGCAGATGGCCGCCATCATTGTCTACATTGTTGCGACCAACATTCCCAGGGATGCTTCGGAATATCCGACGCAATATCTATAATTTGGTGTTGATCATCGATCCATTGAGCGAAAACTCTAAGCCTTATATAAATACTGCCGAAACACTGTATGCGCACTCAGCACCAGTTCGTGTTGGTTTTGTTTTTGCAACAAATTTCGACAAAGCTGCAACAGGATCGTCGGACGCGAGTGTAGCTGTCAACAATGTCTTTCATTACTTATCAGGGAAAAAGAGTTTTAAAGAAGCGATTTATTTCTTATCAATATTGGAAAATCACAATGGTACTGATGGTATTGATGTGTCAGTCATTGAAAAAGCACTACGCAGTCGTGATCCATCGGCAGACGTTGATTACATCTTAAATGCGGAATCAGAATATGATATTGGACGTGATCTTGCCAGAGATTTCATCCAACGCACCGGATTCAAGGTATTCCCACAAGCACTTTTGAATGGTGTACCATTACCGACAGCTACAGAGGCTAATGCTTTCGAAGAAATTGTTCTTTCTACTATTATGGTACAAACACCATCATTGCAAAAAGCTGTTTACAAAGGTGAGGTCAATGAAGGTGACGATATTGTTGATTTCATGATGAATCAACCACATGTGATGCCGCGTTTGAATGAAAGAATTTTGCAAACGGAGAAGAACGAATGGTTGAATTTAATTGGCAATTTACCTACTGATAATGATGTTGCTAGTTGGAGTCTAGAAGATACAGCAACTTGGTTAATAACGAATTCGAAATATTTATATGTGCCCAGGCGTAGCAATGTGCGACATCTTTATACATACTGGATTGCTTTAGATCTCGAGAACGAAAAGTCTAGGGAACTTCTCACCCATGCCTTGACGTATCTGAAGTCAAATTCTGATGTGAGACTTACTATAATCATCAATAATGCGGATGGTACTGATAGTAATATAAATAATATAGTCTTGGCTGCAATGGATACGATGCCCGAAGATAAAGTCATTGGGTTCGTTAAAGACATTATAAGAGAAGAGAACGTAAAATCAATTGCAGAAGGCAAATTTGATATCGATGAAAGCATCAAAGCCAAGTTGGATACTCAGAAATTCAAACTGCAGGTACATAAACATTATTCGAAGTACGCATTGAATTTAGCTGCTTCCGAAAGAGCTGTGATCTGTAATGGCCGAATACTCGGACCATTGGACGCCGATGAAGACTTTTCTACTGACGATTTCGAACTCTTGGAACGTTTCAGCGACAGTACATATGGTGACAAACTTCTGAAAAATCTGGCGTTGATACAAGAAATGGATAGTGACGATGAGGACGAAAAGGAATTGTCTGACGATGCTACAATGCAAATAGCTTCATTGTTAGTACCGAGACCGCAATCGCGAAGTCGTTATGATGTGCCATTCAGTGGTGATGTTCATAGTGCCATTAAAATTCCTGCCGCTAATCCAAAGGAAGTAGCATTCAACTTAATAGCCATTGCTGATCCTGTTTCTCGTGGAGCGCAGAAACTTGGTGCAATACTGAACACACTGCAACAATCGTTGAATTGTAACATCAAGGTTTTCCTAAATTCCGTGGATAAAAACAGTGATATGCCTTTGAAGAGTTTCTATCAATTTGTTTTCGAACCAGAATTACAATTCAATGCCGATGGACAGTTAGTTGGTGCTGTTGCGAAATTCACGAAGTTGCCAACGTCTTCATTATTGACTCAATATATTCATGCACCAGAAAATTGGCTTGTAGAAGTTGTGGACAGCATTTATGATTTGGATAACATCAAATTGGATAATGTTGCTATGGGCGTTCACAGTGAATTTGAGTTGGAGCATCTGCTCTTAGAAGGTCATTGTTTCGAAGCAACAATGGGGAATCCACCACGAGGATTGCAAATAACACTTGGTACTGAAAGTCATCCAGTAATGGTTGATACGATTGTTATGGCGAACCTTGGTTATTTCCAATTAAAAGCCAATCCAGGTGAATGGCTGTTGCGTCTACGTCAAGGAAGATCAGCAGATATTTACGATATCAGTTCAGTAGATGGACAAGATGTAATTCAAAATGGAAATGAAGTTAAAGTTATTGTTAGTTCGTTGAAGAGTAATGTGCTGAAACTGAAAGTAGTGAAAAAAGCTGATAAAATGGAGATGGATCTGTTGGCAGATGATGATGATGAAAAAACCGGCATATGGAATTCAATTTCCAGGTAATTCACATTGCATGTACATTATTGATAAAATTGATAGTCAAGATCTGAGTGTGGTAGTAGACAGAGAAAAATCGTTGAATAAGAACAATACGAGGTGGTGACCTCTCAACTCTAACCGATAGTTTACTCTCTGTTCTGTTTTAGCATTTCCGATTTTTGGTAAGCTCAATTTCACGCGTATTCAGCTATTATAGGTCTAGCTCTCGACTGAATTAAAATCAGGAAATAGTTATGTGTATTGTGCGAAGAAAAATAATTGTTAGTTAATCGTTTGATTATAAATTACATCAATTACTTCTTTGTCTAGGACTTTCGGATCAGATGATACTGATGAACAAGATGAAAAAATCAACATTTTCTCGTTGGCGTCGGGTCATCTTTATGAACGATTTTTGAAAATCATGATGTTGAGTGTGATAAAACATACGAAGAGTCCGGTGAAGTTTTGGTTCCTTAAAAATTATCTTTCCCCAACCTTGAAAGATTTCTTGCCACATATGGCAAAAGAATACGGATTTGAATATGAATTAGTCCAGTACAAATGGCCCAGATGGTTGCATCAGCAGACAGAGAAGCAGCGAACTATCTGGGGTTATAAAATCTTGTTTTTGGATGTACTGTTTCCATTGGATGTTAAAAAAATTATATTTGTTGATGCGGATCAAGTAGTACGAGCTGATCTCAAGGAACTTGTCAATTTGGATCTCGAAGGTGCACCTTACGCTTACACACCATTCTGTGATAGTAGAAAAGAAATGGACGGATTTAGATTTTGGCGACAGGGTTATTGGAAGACACATTTACAAGGTCGCGCCTATCACATTAGCGCACTTTATGTCGTTGACTTGAAACGCTTCCGACGTATTGCCGCTGGTGATCGGCTTAGAGGTCAATATCAAGCCCTCAGTTCAGATCCAAACAGCTTATCCAATCTGGATCAGGATTTACCGAATAATATGATTCATCAAGTCGCTATTAAAACTTTGCCACAAGAGTGGTTGTGGTGTGAAACGTGGTGCAGCGACAAATCTAAAAAGCAAGCGAAGACTATCGACTTGGTAACTTCCTCAATATTACTATTCTTCATTAGTTAAATACGTTCATTGGTTTCTATCCAATCCTTTCTCTTTCATCTAGTGTAACAACCCAATGACGAAAGAGGCGAAGCTTCAAGCAGCGATGCGTATTCTCCCCGAGTGGGTTGGTTATGACGAAGAGATCAAAGCACTACAACACAGGATAGAACATGAAAACAAGCAGTTAGAGAGGGAAGAAAAAGAAGAATTAGGTATGTCTAGATAATTGTCGTCACAATACTAATTTTCGTCGGTAATAATAAATTTTTTTTCCGATTTAGATAACGCCAAGCACTCAGAACTGTAAATTATCTGATAATTCGATGACGGGAGGTTTTTAGCCATAAGAATTTGTACAAACGACCTAATTTTTACACCCAAATGTACGCGTGCTCAATCGTAGCACAGAATTTAACGGAATGTCATTGAGTGTTTTCAGACTGCGACTCATTGACCACGGCGAATGTCTCTCGAGGTGATAATGGAGGATTGAAAATGAAAAATATGCACGAAATTTAATGCAATTTTTCGACATGTGTTCCATTACTTTTATTGTAAACTGAAATTTTCATTTACATTATGCTAATCCAACTCGGTAATATTCTTCATTATTCATCTATTTTTTGATTATCATCATCAACAGGATCTTTGTATAGTAACTCTGTATTGAACATTTGATTCTATTTCTATCATGAATAAAATTATAATCTTTGCCCAGGAATCAAGTGATTGGTTTGATGAAATGTGTACAAAATTGTCGGGTAACGGTGGCTCTATTACCGTCTGATGAGTTTGTTTTGTAAATACGATTAGACATTCAGTGCGGTAGGATCTTCAGTAACGGAGAGACTTCGGAATTTCGCATGCCAGACATCTCGATGTAGTTCTGTGTTTGATTTCGTACAAAAGTTCTTTTAAACTGCTCTGATAATGAATTATTCAGCAATCGAAGAGGATCTAAATGAGAATTCTCCTTGTTTGAGGTAGGCATATTTTTCATTCATGCAAATGTTTGAAAATATCGCCACAGTACGTGATATGAAAAAAAGGTGACGGTTGGAAAACATCGTCATCTTTGTTTATCAGCTTTCTTCTCCAATCACAGCGGCTGTTGGTCTGTAACAATCAGAAATATTTTTCACACACTACCGATAATGACTGATATAATCTTATCTCTACTGGCCAGATAGAATCAGGAAAAAATATTTAAACACACGCGACACGATTGATATTTCAATGGTTGTCGTGCTACGGAAGAAGTATACTGACATATTAGAATAATTCCAATTCAAAATTCCTTCAACCAATATACAACTATGTCATGGTAATATGATAAAAAATTATTAGACGCTGATAGATAAATTATCATTTGATTACAATCGACGTGTATTTATAGTCCATCGAAGACAGCTCTATAATCGCATTCATTCAGATAGAACAGAGTGATCGTAAGGAGTTCTCGCATGATATTACGATTATTCTTTGCTCGCACGCTGACTGGTAAACTCCCTGTGTATTATCAATGAGTAAATAGGACTTTACTGAACTTATCATTTCCACGCGCAGCCAACTGCGATTTGACTCACTAGAACATTAGACTACGTAATTAAATTATGTGCTGCATGTAATGTGATGCGGTGTTGTGTAAATATTTACAATCAAATATGGAAGATATGAGGTATGTATACATGCAAATGCAATAATTAATGTCTGCTAGCTCTTTGCCTTGGATTATTTTTGCAACATAGGAAAAGCAATGTCTATTTCACAACACATTTTCCTTGATAATAGAATTATAAAACTATTTACTAATAAATTCTGAGAATTTCCCGGGCGGGAAAAAAAATTGATGACTTTATGTTGCATAATGTGCATACGAGAGATGGACAGTTGGTGATAAAGTTTATTATTCATCGTGTCTAACATTCACATGCTGCTATTGCTCAAAGCGTGTAAAATTATTTCGACTTCACTTGAAGATTCTCAGGAAATGCAAGAAGGTGAACAAGGGAAAAACAGAATTATAAACTTTCGTACCCTGTAGCGTGGAGAAATTTCATATCAATTCCAGCACAGTATCGAACGATATTGAGATTATTTGGAAGTCATAGATTGGTTGTTCCGCGATTACCGAGAATGGTAATGACAAGGGGAAGATGCTTTCTATCTCTCATTCGTTGACTCTACATAACGCTAACGCTCATTCTGTTGTTGAACGTGACAATTTTATCTTTCATAACTTATCAGCCCATTGGTTACTTATTGGAGAAAAGGATGATATATCTGAACGTTTTCTTCCATTTATCAATTCAGTGGCGTGTGCAATTCTTACCTTTACTTCCAAAACAACTTTATGCTTTGAATTATCAGTCGTCCAATAACGTTAATCAGCTTTACCTACGAAAATTCTACGTATTTCTATTGTTTTTCTTGATATATTCAATTCTGCAAGACCAAGTGGTTGGCTATGGATGAGGAAAGAATAAGCCTGTAAGTGAACAGCAATTGAAATAATTTATCAATATTATGAGTAATTACAATTTCATCATTCACCGATTGAAGAAGCTTATTCATTCTCGTTCATGATGGATTCATCATTCTGATTGTTGTTTAATTATTGTTTTCCTATTGATTAAACATATTTTCCATTTTTCCCCGTTTCTTCAATTATCGTTACGGCAAATTGCAATTCTTATCAATTGGGGAGTATGAAATTCAATAATAATATAATCGTGACAAAACATATTAGAAACTGATTCTTCAAATTCACAGCGTATATCCACGAGAATTTGAGCACCAAAAAGAGAAAAGTATAGCAAAAAATATGTGCAAGCGAACTAAACGAATCGCGCGTGGGTGTACACTTCTTCATGAGAAATGAGTGTGGGTTCTCTACCTGACTTGTTTTACCCTCTCTCAATCTCATTCCAGATTTTTTTCTTCCTCACTCGCGTGCACTTCGTCTTATATTCTCTCCTCGTCACAACCAACGAATGTTGGAAACGTTGGACGACCGGTAAGTCCGATCATCCAAACTGAAAACTTTCCATATCGTGTTGTAGCGCTCTTAACTCAACAGTATCCACTTTCGCGCAGCTTCCTTTTTTTTTTATACTCACCTGGTGAAGAAGCAATTTTCTCCATTTGTTCTATCACCAGAAATATATTCATCACACTAGTGCAACACAGTTCACTGTTCGGATCATTCCATTATGATAGACGTAGTTGTGCGACAATTATGTAGAGAAGTATGAAAAATAATTATAAATCATTGGTATGATACAGGAAGTGAGAAGAAGATAGGGAGAGCCTCGGGCGAAAACGGGAAACGCGAGTGTGGAGCATGGAGATAGATGAAAAATAAAATTTAATCGAAGTTTACTTCGGGCACTGATGACAAACACATCTAATGAATTGAATCATCAATTATTTGTGCGGTTATTCAGTATCATTGTCAAGTCAAAAAGTTATTGTTATCAGTTTTGTGATTGATATTCATCAGTGAATATGCCGGGTTATTCACGACTTGCTGCGGATGGGCGAGAAACAGAATCGAAGAAGATAAAAAAAATTGCTGATGAATCAAAGACCGAGGAAGAGCCGATCCATATGGCGTTGGTATCAATATACTTTCTTCTTCAACACTAAATAATATTTTTATCCTCCACAATGTTATACTCACTCATTATCAAGTTCAACCACGTGTTAATATTACATTTAGTATATCAGTGAAGGGCATCGAAGAAATATCGGATTGCACACGCATTACTGATTCAAAGTCGTACGTGACAATTATTGTAGATAGCTTGGAAACTTTTTTCCATATCATAATTATTGTAACTATCGATGGCTATTTTTTTGCGTTTCTAAATGAGTTTTTAACCTTGCTATCGCAATAACCTTGTGTTCGGTAGGTAGTAGACCATGGCGCAATTCGATTTCAGCATTGAATTTCATTTGAACGTCCACTATTCATCGGTGTATCAATTCCAAGTCTTCTTCATGAGCACTGTCGAAATCATTGGGTAACATTTCTGTGAAATAGTTTTCAATGACTTACATAAACATATACGTTATTAATTAATTTTCACATCAGTTTCCATATCGAAATTATGAGGTAATTGTTTGCGTACCAGTCAAGAAATTATTTTGGAAACTGGTCTATTGCTTTGTGTCATGTGGGACGATTCGGTACGTCGATGAAATCGAAATTTCTCGTAGAGAAAAAATTCTATATTCGAACTTGTCCTTCAAGCCTCATCTTCAAACGTGGATATCATTGGACGTTGACCAATTATCTATTTCTTCGTGTTTTTCTTGACCAACTGTTACGAATGAATCGAACTTTGCTGCAATAGAAAAACAATAATGGTACAGAACAGGCACATAAATTAGCTCTCAGTTATAATGATTGCCGGGATTGTAAATTCTGAATCTCACATTTGAATCAATATGTTTTATAAACAAACGATTCTTATCACATTCATAATATCGCGTGAAGGCGAATGCGGAATGATGGGTGAAATGACCCGTAGTCTGGAGTAATTGAACTCTATATAAATTCTACAAATATTCAGCTGTCAGTCAAATCCACTCAGTTTATTGATAATATAGTGGGGAGAATAAAAGATAAACATCTTCAGAATAATGCACTCTTTCATCTGGTTTTTCCATTTTGCACACGACAAATGAAGATAAATTTGGCTTGCGATATTATTGTTTTGGCATATCGAAAGATAACTGTCAACAATGATTAATTTCATTTTTTGAAGACAACAGCTCAAAAAGGTAGAGAAAATATGAGGAAATTCAGTTGAGAATAAAATCTTGCATTCGATATTATCGTAAAGTTTGATATTCAAATCATGATGGAATCCATTACGTCACATCACAGGGAATATAAGTGAGCATATCATTTGAAAACTTGTTGGAAAAAGAAAATGAACTGTTTTGTTCAATTATTCATCATTTTTCTATCAGGATAGAAATATAATGATGGAGCATTGCAGTCTTGGTGTTTTATTAACTCTCATGGTTGTCGTGAAGAGCACTTGATGGTTATAAATTACTAATAGTCCTGTAGCATAAAATATTCATTGTTTAGTTATTACGAAGTTAATGAGAATTAAACTGATCTGCATAGATACATATCTCTATTTGTTCATTTAGTTTCAAGGATCAGGCTGCCTTCGGTTATGGTACCAGTATCCCTCCAAATAACAATGAAATCGATGGGAGTGATGTGGGATCGAATAAACGAGTCATTTTCTGCGTACATGGCAAACTATCTGGATGTTGTACTGTCGTTAACACAAGCATCGATGAAGAGATGTCTAAAAATGATCATTCACAATGTAAGTAGGAAAATGATGATGTTATTTTTTGATATGAACTGTGTAACACAGTTTGAGTACCCATGAAAATACCAACAATCCAGATATCAATGTGTCATTATCTATTTTTCCCAGTTGAGGATCATTGCCATAGAGATAGAGACGAAGCAGTGGATAAAAAAGCCAGACGGAAGTTGATTATTGCTTGTGTGTTATGTGTAATTTTCATGATAACAGAAATTGTTGGTGGAGTATTATCAAACAGTTTGGCTATTGCTACGGACGCAGCGCATCTACTCACTGATTTTGCATCATTTATGATATCTTTATTGTCATTATGGATTGCTGGGAGACCAGCAACAAGGAAAATGCCATTTGGATGGTATAGAGCTGAAGTAAATTTTTTTTTCTTTCATTCATCAGAGATGGCAACAGACAACTTATACCTTAGAACTTATTTCGAGTTGGTTCATGTATTTGTTTTTTTTTTCAGATCATTGGTGCTCTCACGTCAGTTTTACTGATCTGGGTAGTTACAGGGATACTTTTTTATCTCGCTGTTGAGCGAATTGTCAATAAAGATTTCGAATTGAATTCTGAAATGATGTTGATAACTTCGGCGATTGGTGTTGCGGTAAATCTAGTGTTAGTGCTACTCGAAAGAGCAGATTTTTTTTACTTTTTTCTCGTTGTGCATTTTCTGTTATCGACTCTGTGTGACAGATTGTTCTCCAATTTGTGACAACATTTTTATGATTATTCCTTATCACGTGTAGAATGGGTTTGATCCTTCATCAACATGGTCATAGTCACGGTGGGGTGAGCCATGGACACAGTCATGGAAGTGGCAAAGATGAAAATATCAATGTGAGAGCCGCTTATATTCATGTGGTTGGTGATTTCATTCAAAGTATTGGCGTATTGGTGGCTGCTTTGATCATTTACTTCAAGGTGATACAAATTATCTAGAAATCATTAGAGCATAAGAAGAAAGAATAATTGTAGTAATTAACATACTTTTTTCATTGTCTTTCAGCCAACGTGGAGTATCGTAGATCCAATTTGCACTTTCCTCTTTTCATTGCTCGTACTTTTCACTACAGTGGCAATAATAAAAGATGTGATGAATGTTTTGATGGAGGGAATACCGAAAGGATTTGAATACTCTGAAGTTGAAAGTATTTTCATGAAAATAGATGGCGTTGTGAAAGTTCATAACCTTCGAATTTGGGCTCTGTCTCTCGATAAAACCGCTCTCTCTGCTCATCTTGCGATAAGTAAGTTTTTTTCACAGATCTACTATCAACAAACTGATCCAAGCATGGACAATATACCTTTTCTCTTCTCTTCGATAGATGCTGGAACAAGTCCACAACAAATTTTACGAACAGCGACAAGAAACATTCACGATCGTTATAACTTTTTTGAAATGACTCTACAGATCGAGGAGTTTAATTTGAAAATGGAGAACTGCAAACAATGCAAATCTTTGCCTCAGTGAAAATTTTAGGGATTTAATTCTAAATGTGCTCATTTTTCTGTGAGAATTGATGTGCACATGGTGCTATTTTAAATGTTGCGAAATCATGAGTGAATGAGACGATGAATGAACGGAGATCGGTGATGAATGTATCACCGGTTATAGACCGAGATACGATAAAATTGTGAATAAGAAAGAAGTGCTCAAAGCCGGATGAATAATCGAGTGAACTTGATAACAGTCGAATTTTCGTCAATTACGTTGCTTTTTATTCAGTGACTGATACATGAAATTGGGATTTTGAATGAAAATTGGATTATGATGATCAAAAATATAATAAATTGCGTATGACATTGAATAATCTTTCGTTCCATCATCATAAAAAAGGATATATTCAGTAACCAGGCAGTATTTTTCATCTTATATTACCTTTATTTTTCGTCACGTTATAAATAATCAGCAATAAAATTTTACTATATATTTATTTATGTATATCAATTTATTGCTTCCGTTGTAGTTTTTTCAGGCACAATTTTATCTTCCACAACCTCCGTTTCAGACTTTTCTTCAGATTCTGAGTCACTAGGTGGGAAATCGGGCATCGCTGAACAAATCCAATAAAAAGTGAATAAACATTCTCCAACATCATAATCGATGATTATAAATGGGTATGCGACTGAATAATGAAAAATGAGTTTATGTACCTTGTCTGTCTTTACGTTCTTGCCGTGCATCAGCTAGAAATTTCTCCTGCGCAATAATGACGTCCTCACTTGTTGTACATGCCGCATACGCAGATAATAAATCAGAATTTAACTCCAAGAATGAATGTCCCCAAGAGAATTTTCCAAGAAAAAATTCTGCCTCGTCTGAAAAGCCAGTTATCACTAACGTGGCTGCTATTGCTTCCACACAACTCAATTTACATGGTTTGCCATAATTTATCGGATTAGCAGCTACTAGAAATGGTAATAATCGTGGATGTGGACTTTTCATTCGATTGAAAGGAGTTTCTTCAAGTTTCGCCCAACTGCAATCAACTACTGCACACCCATGGTCCTTCACGATATCTCGGTCAGTTGGAGAAACGCACTAGAACCAACATATGAATTCGCAATTTTATTTTCGCGTGTTGTCATTTCAATGAGTGAATTAATCCGTTCATTTTTAACTCATCAATGCCTGAATTTTTACTATGAACATTTTTTGTGATCATTGAAATATTATAATGAGCCCCAGTAAGGTCGCACAATTTCCGCTAATATTTGCTATCTTTCTGGGATTCCTTCTTCATGGCTTATTATCAACTACTCTCCATCATGAAAATCACGCAATCATTCATTATTGTCAGTTGATATGAATACACATTCGATAAGCACTCGCTTTGCATAAAATGTACCTACTGAATCGTTTCTAGTGGCATTATGTACAGAATTATCGCCAGTATATTCTAATCTCACATATTACTCGCTCATAACGTCGAAAAGTGTAAATACTCCAAACAAATTTATCTTCATGAGTCGGAAAAATTATACATACCTTGCTGCCTACAGGAGTTAAGACTATTCCGGAAAATCGCGCACCCAATCTAAGTGTTTTAACGAGACCATGTCTTGCTAACTTTCTTCCAGAACACTTTTTTGGGTCGCAATGTTCCAAATCCCACATTGCAACTGGAAATGTAATTGGCGATTTCTCTCCAATATCTGAAAGAAGATTCATCACTTTACAACATGCTATTTTTATCGACAATTAACCATTACAATGTGAAATCTCCAACCTAATTGTTCATCGTCTTCTTCTTGGTCGGATTTATCCCTCTCTTGTCGATACCTCTCTTCTTTTCCAACATATCGTTTTCGTTTATCGAAATTTTTACTCTTACTTTTTTTCTTACTTGAAGACATTTTATTTGAAGATTGTCTCGATCAAACCGAATAAATTAAATATTTTATAGAAATTTCTGTACAACGTTCAGCTCGTAGAAATCACCTGTGAAAATAACAATTGTTCAACACTGTAATAAATACGGAATGATTTCAAAATGTGTAATTGTTCATGGAAAATGTCTTGTCTGCCACTCTACATTCACATGTATACACACCTCGACAGGTGGAAACAAAATATTTTGTATCTACCGAACTACATTAACCTCAAAAAAACTCGAACTCCGTACAAGTGCTTTCTCATTAGTTTTCTCTAACATTGGAAATGCACTGGTCTCAATAAAAATAGCGCAATGTGTTCAAATACTCCTTTACTCCCCTACTTTCTATCTGGATCATGTGCTGTATTGGTCTGTTACGATAAACCTAACCATACTTTTAAGAAAATATTATATGATATGATAGTTCATCGCAATATTAACTGAGACAAATTTCATCAGTATGTTGTTTGGTAGCTTCTTGTGTAATATATTTGCGCACACAAATTAAGACACGTGTGTATATTCGTTGAGATATAAGATTGTGTACATTGTTAAGAAGACACTTGTAGCCACGACTTCACATGCGCGTGAATTCAGTAGCGGACAATTTACCAAAATAATTCTTTATAAAATTAAAATATTGATGGAATAGTGTAAATTTCAAAGAAGTGGTCATATTTGATGGAAGTATTGTTGGAGTAGTGATTCATCATCAATGAATGTAAACATTCTTGATCATTTCATGGAATTCTACTATGTATACGTACTATAGAGTGATACAACGTTATTGATATAAATGGTACACTATTTTAAATTTCAGTGAATACAACGACGTCCCTGATGCCACAGACTTTCGCAATAGAGGGGCTATTTAACAAGTGGCTGTTCCAGTCTCCCAATAGCTTTGCGTACTGTCAAGTCGTTTGACCACGCAATTTTTTTTTCCTCTTTCTTTTTAATTTTCAGTCATGAACAACCAAATGAGTTGAATTACGAGAGGAACAATCAAACATAGTGCACTGTCACGACTTGTTTTCAAGGTAGGATTCCATCAAAATAATAATTTGTTTGTTTATTTGGAATAATATTGTTTTGATCATCTATTATGATAATTATTTTATGTATGGGTCTTCACAAAAAGCTCAATTGTTTGTCAGTCATCCATGACTAGAAGAACATTTGTACGAGGCACTTCTTTTTCGTGTACAATTTTCTGTTTTGAGTTTTTTTTTGATGATATTTGACGTGTTTATGCCGCCAGGATATGGATCCAGGTACAATAATGCAGTTGACAAAGTGAATTGAAAATGAAAGGATTGTTGGGATATGATATTTCGACTCTTTAGACAACAAGATACATGTGATTCAGTGGATCCGTTTTTTTTTCCCTCTCATTATTTCTATTTTTTCGCCTTCGTTTCCTCTTCCGATGGTTGGATACGTCCTGCTCTTTGCACTTTGCACAATTTCACATCTACTCCCCTGATGGAATGCTATCTGTGTACTTCCACATTAGAGGAATACTGTCACCCTAGAAATTCTATGCATATGGTGTCTGTCAAATTAATTATTAGTAGAATGAAAAAACAAAAGTGAATTATTCAAAATCTGTTCAATACAAGCAATAATTGTGATATGTTCATGTTTGATCCTGTTGAGTTTAACTTTTTTTTCTTTGACAGAAAATATAGGAAAAGAAGTAATAATACGGGTGACCGATTGGCTTCGTAGCATTTGGGAAATGAAACGAAACAGTGGACAAGTTCAACAATGGGTTGATTCCATTCCATCATCAACAGTCAGTATGAAAGTTGAATCGCAAGAAAATGTTCTGTCAACGCCAGGAAACTCCACAAAATTATTCGCTCACAAACCGGCCATGACCGTTTCGACACCAATCTCGGTACCAAATTCATCACCAATCACTATGACAAGTATTCCAAGGTTAGCGGTTTGTCTTTGATTCAGAAGACTGTTAATTATTCCTAGATGAAAAGAAAGAGAAGTCAAATTATTAAGCTGTGACGAATAATCTGACAAGAATAGTGAGGATTAACTGACAATTTTTCACAGCAGATTAACACGTGATCCAAGTCTTCAATCTGACAGCAGTCATTGTAGTAGTGTCGAGAGTTATCTTGAATTACGGCGACCAGATCCCGAAGCGATATTATTAGGCCTCGGGTTTGGCGGTTGTCCTGGAAATTCACAGCAAAATGGATCAGTCAGTCGAATCCCAAGAAGGTTCCTGCAGCCTTCGAAACTCAAAGGAATTGCCATTGATGATTTCATGAAACAGCAACAAGAAACTAACGAGTGTTTAGACACTGCGTCATTGGGTTATCGTGGTCTAGCAGGTAAGAATAGAGAGCTATTTAACGCTTCGATTTCTGATGAAACTTTCATTCGTTGTATGTTAACTCAAGAATTATCGATTAATGGGGAGTTTAAACTCAAAAGCAATTCTAAAAATATACATTAGTTAGGTATAACGTATTTACGAAAATGGCCGGAAGTTCGTAGAATGAGCGTATGTAAATTTTTAACATCGTTATTCGTAAGTTATAATGGTCATTTTGTATAGGTAGCAACGACACGCTGAGCGTGCCAAAATACGCGGCGCATCGTAGATTCTCTGGACCTAGCGACTTAGTAAGTCTTTTCAAACGATGTTGAAGGCATATCAATATTCCGAAAAATAAATACAGCACAAGAACGTCTTCATCTTCTGTTTGCGTTTGACATGAGTTTTATTCGTAAAACAATCGAAGAAACAAGAATTAAGTTTATTGGGTTCTCATAACAATTCGCTGCTAATTTTTGACCATGTTTCCTACGTTCTCCACGCTCGCGATGTATATTAATTTTCATTACCTTTATCATGAAATATACATGTAGTATTTTCGTATAATTGACTCGTCGATAACCGCGCCATTCACGTATATTTTTCCTGGTAGCCAAGACATCTCTTTCTGTTTGCCTTATTTTTTATGATTAATTTACATTCATTACATCTGGCTGTGTTCTATCACCAAGCTTTTTTTTTTCTAGTCAGATCTGATTTATTTCTTTTCACTTGAACTGAGTGGCTTTTCCTTGAGCATGGTATTGATTTGACTTGTTATATCAGATTTTTTAAATGTTGGTGAATGATATATATCAACGCGAATGAATGCCTAGCTGACGATCCTTTTATTTCAAACAGGATCGCCATATGTAGCGCCATCAGAAATAGTCCAAAAAATTATGGAACGTCTTCGTGAGCATGAAAGCCATGACTTGGACGTCTATACTACCTACAACTTGGAACACAACAATTGTTTACCAATACAGGAAGGCAAACTCTCGGTGTTGTCACCGGACAATAGACAATTCCTTGAACGACAACGTTCTAAAAGCCCTGACATGCGCAACAAACGTATGATTATAGGTAATGTAGAAGTTTCCACATAATGATAGAGAAACAAAAGGTACAAATATGATAATAGAGCATTGAAACTGTCCTCATTGACAGAAAGCGACATTTTGTGAATAAATGGAGCGTTTGTTCCAGTAGTTTACAGTGTGAATATCTATTTGTAGAACTTTTGTGTTTTCATGTTACAGGACAAAAGTCTTTCGCATTTAGTGGTGATGGTGATTTAATTGAAATACATCCCATTGATCGTCAACATTCTAAACCCAATGGCAATTCAACCGAGTACGAAGATCATTTAATGGGCTCGTATCTGTCGCATTCATTGGATGCTGATGTTGACTCGGGTTATCAAAAGTGCGAGGAGTTATCCGCGAAATCAGATTCAAGCTCTATTGAAGACAAATTAACACGAGGACTTGAAGATTATAATAGTAGTAATGCAACGTTTAGCTCCAAACAATTACGACTGACTGATAACAATAATTCGAACAATAATTTGGCAACGGGACTGGAGGGAACATCTTCAGGAAGCCATCGCAGGGCAAGTTGCGGTCTCAGTGATGTTGCTGAAAGTGGTGTAAAACATAGTCATGATGAAAATCGTCGGTTCAGTGATGGAGTAATGAATTCAAGTTCTAATCGTATGTCAGGGAGGCGCCGCAGTCTTCGGCGTCAAACGAGAATCAATGATACCGATGCATCATGTTGCATTGAATCGTCTCAAGGTTGTAATGCAATAAATGAAAAAAGTATGCTGGTTAGAGATCGAAGTTCCGATGAAGAACCGTTACAATTTGATGAGACTCCTCATACATGTTCTGCTGATGTACCGATGAAAGATGAAGATTGTATTGTAGCCGGATGTCATCACTGTTGCAAAAATGATGAATCAGGTCAGATATGTAGACATGATGACACATTGAAGGACTGCTGCCAACACAAAAATACTACGACTTGTTGGCGTAAAATGCGTAAAATCATGGAAAAGAATCAGAAGTTGGAAGATATAGTAGCGAAGAGTAGGCGGGAAATGGCAGAGATAAGAGACATGTTGAGTAATGTATTGTCTGTAAGAATGGAACCGGGATTCTGATAATTAGTGGAGAAAGAAAAATAGAATGAATTAAGTGCCAAGAGTTCTTATTGCGTTGTTGAAATGTTTCGAATACCTATAGTTAGAGTAGGCCTATCTAAAAGCCTAAATCAAAAAAATCGTGAATTATTCAGTGATTTTATATGAAAGCACAACGGCTGTTGAATTCAATCTCGTTATTTATCACTATAGAGTTTATTTTCTGTTGTTTTATCTCATCGGAAAACATATCAATGAGCATAAAATGAATATAGTAGTCTTCCAATATTTTTCGACTGCCTTTTCTAACACAATTGTAATATGTATTCTTTTTATATTTGCATTTGTTAGATGATTGGAAGAGAGTGTTAATATTTTATTTATAAAACACTGAGCAATAATGCTGAAGCACTCATTGTTTCTGTCAATACTTTTGTTGATACAGCAAGAATATTTCCCAGTAGAAGTAATGGATATACCTGATAAATGATAATTATTTAACCTTCTTGCCTTGTTTTCTATTGGAAGGAACATTTATATCGAATCTCGTGAAATGATTGGGAGCAAATCAATCTTTAAATATTATATATACACATTAATTAGATCTTCTCCTTTTTGATCAGAACATATTGTTGATACTTTATATAATATCGAAGTTCGATTGTAAATGGTCGAAGATTATTTTGTTACTTACCTCAAAGGTTTCTGCCTTCAGAATTCATTCAACTTGATGAATTTTTTTATTCGTGTGATATATTAAAAATAATGGCGCGATTCAAAGTCACCAATTTATCAACACCATATAGTCGATAAAATAATCAAAATATATCACCGTGATATTAAAAATGAATCTTGAAAAAATAAAGCTCAATGTAATGCGTCTCCATGATTTTATTTATTTAAATAACCACCATCATCATAGTCATCAAGAACGTTAAAAGAATTCGAAGACCACACATTTTTCATGTTTTTTTTTGCTTTTTCTTTTTTCTCACTTACATTACAATTTATCATTATAATTACAAAATTGTATCAGGACTTAATCACATGATTTGGAGTAACTATCAGTGTTGCTCTGTCAATTTTATGAATATATCGAATGCATTCAAAACATAATCAGTAAGAGGAAGAATGTGACACGTAAGTAAAATAAAATGAAATTTCAAATTATCAATGCATGACGAGAGCAACCTGAAGAGTATAAATGCCAAGTTAATTTGATGGAAGATTTTTCGGTATTATTGATTTCTTGTGATTCTTCAACTCTTATATTCATCAATTGTGTGATTTAATGCCGACCGCGTGGTAGGTTGGGTCTTCGTCGTTTGGAAATGGTGTACATTTATACCTTCTTTAACATAAGTCTAAGAGGGTTTACGGTGTAATAATTTCATCTAAAAGGGCCTAACATTCTTGTGGATCATGCTTCTCATGTAATATTAATGTGTGAGAAAGGCAAACGTGTGGAGCCAACGATCTTGTGCCAATTATTCATCAACCATATTCCACTCCTTCCTTTTTTTTTTATCAAGTTGGTTAACAATTTTCATTTCACCTACACGAGTTTGGCAACAGAAAATGTCTTCAGTTATTGAATCGTGTTATTTATGGGTAAGAATAGAACTATTATACCAGATGAAAGGTAATTGAGTTTCGTTATGATAGTGAACAAAAAAATATTTGTAGCATTCGAATCATTCCAAATATTGTACATAACAGCATGTATTCTTGTTTCCTCTGCTTCAAATTCGATCAAACAAATAATAAGAAATAGTAATCACTGTCCCTGAAAAGTCATTATAAAATCGAAAAGAATGTTCACACATTTTTCGGCTACACTTCAATCTTTTTTATCTACCCTAAAATAGGTAAAGAAAAAACCTTCAATTCAGAACACGATAAGGAATCGAAATCATGAAAAAAAATCATAATAACATGAAATGAAAGGAGTAACATAATCGACGTAGAAAAAAAAATTTGGTGACAAATTTCCACTCGTTATCTTACTTTACAACTTCTTGCTGTTGCTGCTGATCAAGGTGTAACTCGACAATGGTTTCATTTCTGTTTTGCACCTTGAAGGTTACCTGAGCCGCTAGATATTTGTCTTTATTATTCACTGACCACCCGGAGTACTAGAACAAACACGAAGGGAAATGAATGAATGCGGAAAATACATAGTGGAAACTATACATCAAATTTCAATTGCTCAAACAATGATCAACTATGACAGCTATATTACCGTGGATGTGCTTTTGTACAGGGTTTTGCCTTCGTCTTTGAATGGCAAATATTTTTGTAGTAATGCCTTTCCATCTATCCTCCATAAGGTCGGATCATTATTACCACCAACATCGGCCTTGGCGACAACGAATGCTCCCGACTAGAATGCAATAAAAAATAAACGGTACAACAAAAATATCAACAAGATGATTTACGAAGGTTCCAATTACATCAAGGACAAATATCAAATAAAATTGCACTTACTGTGTAATCTTTTGGTGGTATTCCAGATGATTCATTGAAACTGTTATCATCTGAATCCTCTTCTTCATCGTCATCTTTCTTGGAACGTCGTTTCTTCTTAGGTTTTTTCGCAGAATCTGAATCGGATTCATCCTCCTCATCATCTTCCTCTTCTTCCTCTTCCTCTTCATCTTCCTCGTCGTCCTCCTCTTCTGAATGTTGTCTCTTCTTCGCTGCGTCTCTTTGCGGTCGTTTCTTAGCACCACCCTTTAAGTATATAAATCGTTATATTTTACTAAGTTAACAACATAATTTAACTTCTCTATCACATATATGCTGATAAATATGAGAAAGTTCATTGACATCTCAAGTCACGAGCTACGTTGAATCGATTTCTCGAATATTCAATTACATATAAACCAATTGTATGTTTGCGCCATAACAAGTCCAACTCACATTTACATATTTCAAAGTTATTAGCTTGATGTATTGGCGCCACTGGGCTGCCGACAACCCCATCTTTGCGTTCAAGCTTCACTCCGATGAAAAAATATGTACATACATCCCATTTTCCCCACAATATAACGCGTATTCCAACAATGAACTTATGACATATATCAAGATAAACTTATGATATGGCCATTTTAATTCATCTAATATACATAAACCCCACACATCGTATATCATTACAAATTTATTCTCGCACTGCTGAATGCCGGCAAGGTCTTCGCATTTTTCGCTATAGCGATATGAATTTCCCTCGTTTTTTTTCATCAGATTGTGAAATGGAGCATAAAATCTTTCTTCACGAAATTAAAATGGCAGAATCATGATGATGATTGTAATGAATTTCTTGATATGAGATGATCGAATGAATGTTGGATAATATGGAAGCCGGTTGGGGGAAATAGTAACAAGAGGTCAAGCGCCGATATGGATTTTTGATCGCAGCTCTGGATGTGAGATGGATTCAATACCATTAACAATCATTGTAAGGTTATGAAGCAAATTATATCAATTGAGTATTATCAAAGTGAACACATAGAAGAACACAGGATAATGAATGAAAGTTGAGCATTTCATACCTCTGTGCCAGCTTCGGCAGCCCAATCTTCGTCAGATCCACCTTCTAACTCTTCAGGATCATCAGCCGAATATTCGTCCTCATCGGACACGTCCTTATTCTTCTTCATATTACTGCCTTTACGAGAAATTTTCGCTGTTTTATTCGCGACTACGCGCGTTTAAATTGTAATACTGACGCTGTTTTTTTTCCCTTCGTTCACTACTTTTTTTTCACCTTGCTCTCCGACACAAGCAAAGTGTCTTGCTCTATCGGACGATGCGTGTGCGAATCACCGCAAACAATATGGCGGCGGAGCGGCGCCGTGCGCGGTGACTCTCGAGTCTTTACAATCTATGTTCTATGCGCATCAATATTTGCGCATTTCATATGCGCACGCATCATAACCATGCTATACGTTGTATATTTTCTTCATTCGGTTGCGCGCGCGTATATTCGATTTTTTTTTCTACATTTGTATATATTAAAAGAGCGTTAGATGAATTTGTTTTTTTTTCCGCTTTCTCGGATAGTGACTGATATTGTTATCCCACTTTCATTTGTTGCTTTGTTTTCTCTTCATTTCAGCTCTACAATTCTGCAACGGATCAATAATTTTGAACTGCCTATCAATTATGATGACGAAGCCATGATTTTTATTGACTGTTTCCATTGTAAATGGAGTATTAATCGTAATCTAAGTATGTCTCATTCCGATTCTAAGATGGATTGTTGAGAGACAATTTTCTTGAGGTTATCGTTCAAACAAGGATGAACCTTCGATATTTATGTATACACACACGTAGATTATGGGAATATTTCAATTCAAAAAATATATACGGAAGTTAATCAATATATAGAAACGATAAATGGCGCGTGCGTGCAACCGTACGTGGATGTTAGACACATTTTCTCCCAGCATTCACATTGAGATTGCACAAAATTCCCGACTGGTGCCAGATACAAAGCTGGCTTGCTTATAGAGTAGAATAAGATCAAAGTAATGTTTGAGCTTTATGGCATGAATCGTGATGGCATGGTTTTTCATTCACCACCACCAAGAAGAAAAGAAGTTGACATACTTGAGGTATGTACATGCGTTTTCCTTTATTTTTTGAATTAATCTTTGATTATCGTTCACATATTGTAAAAAATACTTCTGTTATTCTTTTTGTTGTGCTCATTTCAGACATGTCTCCAATTGTCATCACCAGAGTTGATGAGGAAATTACCAAATGGAGATGCCTTGCATCATCTTAAAAACAGTTCTGTACTATCAACACCAGTTCCTGAAAAATGCACAGAAGTATCGAAAGAAAAGGGTAAATTGCCATCTAACTTTTAATCTTAGTCATCATACTCTATCCTGTCAGTTCTTTATGAACTCTGGAACTTTTTCCAATACTTTACCATGACTATGATCCAATATTTATATCAATCGTAGATATATTGATTCCTGTATGATACTTTCTATTCTGCTCATTCATCTCAGACAGGACTTTCCATCTTGAGAATGAGATGAAATAGAAAAAAAATATTTAGATAAAAGAAGAAATATTCTCCACAAATCTTGAAGCATGATTTTTCCACGATTTCTCACGTCATCCAACCGCCACTTTGCTTATATAAACAATAACGTGACAGAATAATACGACGATCTCACGCGGATTAAATCAATATAAATTTCTATTCACGGATGATCAAATTCAAATTGATTCTGGTTGTTGCTATCCGTTATGAATATTGAATTTCTGTTCTGATCATCTCTTTTATATATTTATTGTATTCTTCTTATTCATTTTTAGGACACGGTACTGGAAGACGTTGGCTCGTAATGTTTGGTATATTTTTCCTTGGCTGTGCATTAGTAGCTGGCGTTGGCCTACCCCTCGCATTAGAATTACGTAGTTCACATTTACTCGAAGCCAGACTGCAAGTAGTTAAAAGAATACTGGCGGAAACACCTTTGGTTGATGGTCACAATGATTTTGCGTGGCATTTGAGAAAGCAACATGGCAATCATTTACACGATTTCCCATTTGATGTTGATCTTTTACGTAATACAAGCCTAGGTCCATTGTGGCAAACAGATTTAGTGCGATTGGATCAAGGCAATATGGGTGCACAATTTTGGTCGGCCTATGTACCATGTGAATCCCAATTTCTGGACGCTGTACAATTAACTTTGGAACAAATTGATGTTGTGAGAAGGTTAACTGCCAAATATCCACTGCGAATGAGATTGGTGACGTCGAGTAAAGAATTGGAGCAAGCTCATAAAGATGGTGTGCTTGCAAGTTTAGTTGGAATTGAAGGTGGACATAGTATTGGTGCTTCTATGGCAGTTTTAAGAAGTTTCCACTTGCTTGGAGCGAGATACATGACATTGACACATAAGTGCAATACACCGTGGTACGAAACGAGAATTAAAAGACTTTAAATGTTCATCATTGGTTATTGATTGTATCTGTTTTTCATCATCAAGGGCGGATTCATCATCAGTGGAAGATCCAAATGAGGATGCACCAATGGACTTTCACAGCGATGGGCTCTCAGCTTTCGGAAAATCGGTGGTAAAAGAACTCAATCGACTGGGGATGCTCGTTGATCTGTCCCATGTATCAATTCGCACAATGAAAGACACATTGGCGATTACAAGGGCGCCAGTGATATTTTCGCACAGTGCAGCTCGTGCTTTGTGCAACTCATCTAGCAATGTTCCTGATGATATTTTACGGAACTTGGTAATATCACACGTATACGTACAACAGGATGAAGTGTTTCACGGTAGTTAATCACTTTACTTCAATAATTAATTCCAATTTCTTTCAAGTCGATAAATGGCGGCTTGGTAATGATCAGTTTTGACAGTGCTCATCTCAGTTGTGGTGATGAAGCCTCTATGCATGATGTAATAGGTATTTACTACTTACCCTGGCTATAAAAAAAATTAAGGATTTATGTGAAAAAATGACGAATGCTATCTTTCGAATTTTTACTTCTAGCGCACATAAATCACATACGAAAAACGGCAGGGGTGAATCATGTTGGACTTGGAGCTGGTTACGACGGAATAATGAGGTCAGTTGAATACTGTAGACAATAACAAACCGCATTCTTTGGTGCTAGAAATATGTATGTGCATGAGTAATTTCATTAGGGTTCTTGTTTTTTCATTCTGTTCCTTTCTCATTTACAGATTCAAATTTTTCCATACAGGATCACGTTTAAATGTTTTTATTCATTACGATGAGACAAAAGATGCATAATCAATTTGTTTATGCTTTTCAGTCCGCCAACAGAACTTCCTGATGTCTCTGGTTATCCATTATTATTGGCAGAATTGACTCGAGATCGTCGATGGTCCGCGTCAGACATAAAGAAACTCGTGGGTGGAAATCTGATCAGAATAATGAAAGAGGTAGAGAGCCACGCTGTGGCCCTGTCAAATCAATCACCCAATGAGGAATGGATACCACAAGAACTCATCGAGGACACTTCCTACTGCCGCTATCACGACGAGTGAATTTTATCAACTAACTATTACAATGACTGAGTATTTGTATTGTATACGAAGACGAATTCTCTCTGTCATTTTTCATTTTAATCTTCCGTCTTCTGTTCCATCGAAGTTATCACAGTAGCTGGTTATTATACTCTTTTATAATAAAAAAAAAAACAACAAAAAAGGAAGAAAGGAAACGACGAAACATATTATACATATTATCAAAACAAAATAATTTAAGATGTTGACTAGTACATACATATGCTTTCATAGAGAACGTTGTTTTGCTTGCGATTTAATCCTACCTCTTCCACTTTTATTTCAAATGAAAAATCACGATACTGAAGAGGTTCACGATCAATTATGCATAACATTGAACATCACGATTTAAACGTCTCGGTAACGCTCCAATGAATCGAATCAAAAGTCTCGGTAAATAGATATAATTATTGTATGTATACATTCTCATTTGGATATTGTCCAGTCTCACAGTATTCTGTTGAAGAAGGTGATGAATCTTTTACGTGATTACCAAGTCATGAGACAAACAAAAGTATCACTTTCCACATCTGGGAACAATTCGAATTAATTTCTAAGTTACAATTTTCATTCAATTGTTCCATTGTTCTGCTAAAGTAATGGTCACTCTACATCGAATCTGAACGTGCTTATATTAATATTTGTGATACATTTCTTACTCAAGTTGTGTACAAGAGTGTTATCGTATTACAAAATTACAACCATTGCAATCATGAGTCCCGTATGGGATCCGGTATAGTTTTTTTCAGTGTCATAGTGCTCGAGTGAAACACATAAATTCCTATCTTATCGTTTATGAAATATTCAGTTGGGGAACTGGCGATCAGAGACGTGAAACATTGATGAGAAGAAACTGCTACAGATAAGGGCAGATATCTCCAATGATGATGATGATGTTTGGTAAGAGCTTAATTGAAATTTCTAAAGTATATTTGTGTATGTAAATAATTATTCATAATATAAAACACATTTATAATAATCGTTACAGAGAAGCGCGCATCAACAACAATCATGTATCTATCCTGATGCATAATGATTTAATTCCATGACGTCGTGATTAATGAAGCAATTGAAGGAATTGTATATCTCGGGAATTATTTTAATGAATGCACTTGTGGCGGATCATAACATATATACGAATCAGAGATTACAGAGCCTCTGTTGAAGGATGAAAAAAAATAAAGTAAAATGGAAAAATTACAAGGATATAATATCTGTGAATTAGTCTCAACTTTTTCTCTTACTTCAATAAACAAAACATTCAATGCATTTGATTTGTATATCGTTGCGCAGATATTCAACGCGTTTAAACATCGGATGGGGGTGCGAAAGTTTTGTGGCGGGAGTGTCGAGAGACTCCAAAGTGGGGAAGGCTTTTGAAGAGATTATGTTGCTTCAACTCCTCCACACGCCGAACTTTATTGGCAGTTGACAACCGGTCCACCGGGGACCGCGGTCATCCACTAACATAAACATAAATTTACATGCTACATTTCCACAAGTTCTTCGCGTCGTTTTGTCTATTCAATATTTCCTCATCTACTCGTTTTCATATGTTTATATATATTTGTTTCGCTGATGTGTTGATATTATTTAAACATTTGATATAAATATAACGATAACGAAAGTGAAAACGAGAAAGAAGACGCAAAGATAGTGTGGTAAATGACGGCTTATTTTTCAAATTTTTCACAATTCTTATAACGAGAAAGCTTAAAAAAAATTTTCATTGTGGTTTTAAACAATCAACTCACGAGAAAACACATCATAATTTGTGAAAATTCTTTCATTCTCCAAGGCTGTTCATGAGAGTGTAGAAAAAAAAATAATTTACAGAAGCTCAACTACATTTTAATGTGAGTTAAATACTTATCCTTATTATAATTTCTCCATATGTTAGAACGCAATTTCATGTTAGTTTTACGTTTGCCTTTTTCTCATTTTTCGTTCTACTATTTCATGCTTCCATGAAGTCTCAAAGGAAAGTGTATATGATATATTATCACTCAGCACGTCTATCACCTGAGCTACATGAACACTTTTCCGCGCGGTTTACTTCAACCGTTAACATTATCCGATCTCGATTCACTTGGCACACTTATTTGCAAGTATTTAAAACAATATATGTATATACATACGATAACACGATGTTTATTCATTTGAAAGCGAAATTCTATGATCGCTGTTTGTCGTTTACTGATCCATCGTAGAGAAAATTTGTTCGAATAAATAAGTCATTACTTTCAATTAAAATTTTTTATGAGCATCCACATTTTTCGTTCACCATGAAATATCCACCTTTGAGTTTGTTTTTTCATTCTGTCTCCCCCTGTCAAATTACCAACTCGAGCTCAATATTTTGTGTCATTTTCCTACTTGGAAACAATTATTTAATAATTGATGTAAACACATTATCAAGAGGCAATTGAATTTAAGTAGACGGGGCAGTCAATTTTTTTCGTCAATGCTTCACACACCCTCAGCTCCAGGTAAACACTGATAAGTATTCATAATCATCTTTACACTGGCACCCCCTATCGAAAAGCACGATAGATTGATATTTATGTAGACTCTGTTCACCACGAACTTTCTCTCCCTTTACTTGCAAAGAAATTCACCGATGCCAATCAACTCTCCCACAAATAACGAACGGATAATTGTCAGTTCTTATTCTTTACTTCTCCATCATTTCTGCTACTTAATTGAGTTGATTTGTGTTATTGTTGTTTACTGAGGTGTGGAGAACCAAAAATTGTTCATTTCAAGTTTAACTCTCCAACTGGACGACAACAACCTTCTCTCATAGTTAATTCATTCTTCGAAGCAGTTGTTATAGATTAATAAATACTTTTCAACAACAGCATCGAATGTATCCAACTGCTTCATTTGCATTATCCTCGAAACATAAATTAACATCACGAGCTTTGTCACCATTGTTTCTTTCTTTTGTCCTGAGTGATGACGATTTGTGTTTATAAATATACACCTGCACGAAATTTAGCTAACAATTTATAATCAATTGAGTAGAACGGCTCAGATATAAATTTCGTGTTCAATCTCGTACAATCTTTAAAATTCTCGTTATATCACTTCTCTGTTTGCATTACAGACCTATCTCCAAGAGTGCAACAATAATCCAAGAAGATGCGTTATAAGGTGAGTGACATTGATATCATCGTCAATTCATTTATATATCGCATATTAATTCAAAGGAATTGATCTGTCTGGTTATCAATCACACATATCAAATAACTGCAACGTGTGTAACATTCACACAATAAATATTCACTTGGAGCATTGGAGATGTTGCTGGATGTGATATAAATAAATCAAAAAAATTTATGTCACGTGCAATGTCTGAAGATAATTATCATAGCAACAAAGCTTTGATGATCTCTCACTCTATACAATGCCACATCATACAAATATATGCAAACATCTCGCACCTTGCACCTTCATTAAACGCTGCGTATATCCATGTCTCGTATTACCTACAACACGCGCCATCAAGCAAACAAACAACGTAGAGTAACTCCATTTAAGGTGCATTTAATATGCCTTACATATAAGTCCCTATTCATCAACGTCGTAGTTTCGTATTGCTTCAATCTAATTCCTCTTCCGTTCACTTCTCCCGTTAGCTAAGTTTCCCGCTTACTATCTTATGGGACCCAAATTAGCCGCTTGTCTCTTGGAGCATCATAGATTCAATTATTTCTGGAATAAATAGAGCGCAATATATTATATACATACAATAGAGAAAATAATAAGGAATAGTAATAAAAATTTTACCAATTGAAACTATGAATGTGAACTTTGAAAAGGAAGAACTATAAATTTTAATAATCATCCATTTGAATATATGATGAATTATTATTATTTATTAATAGAATGATTGTTTTTATGTTGACCTTCAAAGTTCCATCACCTCAAAAATAAAATTCAAAATAATAACTCTAATGAAAGTAAAAAAATGGTATTTATATATTCAATGCACATGTGCAGATAATAACATATTGAAATTTATTCGTAGTATATATAAATATATATACATTGATGTATATTTATATGATTATCATATACGTTTACCTCGAGTGTGAAGTAGCATTAGGGGAGTGAGAGAGCATATCGCAGTGAGATATGACCGTTTGGTTAAGGAGAATAACAATAATGAAAAGTGCGTTTTCATCATTCACGAAAAGTGAAAGAGGAAGACAAAGGGTGTGACAAAGTGATAATAGACATGAGCAAATGAAGACTATCAAGTGAAGGTGACGATGAGCTCCACTTTATCTCACTTCATCTTGTCAATCGTGCTTTCTTCCTTTTTTTTTCACTCATCCTTTTTTCTTTTTTCTCTACATTTTTCATGTTCTCCTCTCACTCCACCAATCTCTTCATTCATACCTCCGCCTAATATTATCTCTTGCTACTGCTAACTCCACCGGAAGTCATCTACGCATAAAGAGATAGAGATACATATGTTGAGAGAGAGACTCTTTGACCCACTCGTTGAGCATCATATACACATATGAAGGAACGCAATGAAATATAAATCAGTGGTTGGATGCACAAATTTATGTGAGGTTAGATGAATATATACATACATGTTTTTTCAATCTCATTATTTTCACTTGTTTCTTCTTTCTTTTTACAAGTTTAAAGTTTGTGTACATACACTCCTCTGTCAGATTGGAATTAATGAGATGCACATGCCGCCCATTCCGAGCACCATCATCCGGAAAACAAACGCTTTGAATTATTCATTTTGTTTTTTTTTCCTGTTTATCGCCAGTCACGCGCGTTTGGATTCGCCTTGGGTTTGTCTCTATTGCGGAAACTTTATATACACGTTTTGAAAGGCCGATAGTGCGATAATTCATTCGCTAATGGATTACAATCGATGTAATTAGAGAGAAGATTATCTGTTATTCGCTGAAATGAAAAATTTAATCATCAATAGTTATTCACTGATTTATCTTATTTGTATATGGCTATTTGTGCCGTTTTTGTTTTTGAGGTTGGAGACAAAGTGAATATGGAATAATAAAAATTATTCACAGATTTATCGCCACTTGATTCTCCTTTCGGATAACTACATCAATGGCACCTTTTTTTTTCCTCCCGTTTTATTTCGGTCTCATATTTTATTTCATCTCTTTATATACGATGTCAAGTTTTAAAAGAAGGCATCTGGTCATTGCGTACACACTCGTGGGAATTAAGACGTCTGGTTGGTCTGGTATTTGATAGCCCAGTTAAAGAGATATTATACAATCGATATTTTTCTTCTATAAATAAGTATAATATGCCAACGGACATCTGTATATATGGTGATGGCTATTCATTAGTTATGAGTGGCATTGAAACACCTTCATCACACTTGACTCTGTCGACAACAATTGATTTCTGAGATGTAAATTCTAATTGGCATCATCACTCTTGGGGGTCTGCATATTTATTTCTCTTTCCCTTTGTTTCTTTTTCTGGTCTTCGTGCTCAGTACGAATTATTGTTGTGGTTGTAATGATGATAATGACACTCCAACGTGTGGTTTATTTCGAATGATACAATACCAAATGCGTTGATAACCCTGGTCCACATTTGTATTGTCATAGAAGACTAATCCACCGCACCTGAAATTACATAATCATAAAAGGTTATTTGTAATTTTGCTATGTGATACTTCTTATTTCCATCATGAAGAGACCAATTCAATTGGGAAAAATTCATGTTGATATTTGTTCAGTGACATGTACAAATTTGTCATTTTGATATTCAGGTGAATGACCCAGAAAACAATGAAAGGATTCCTGAGGAAGTAAAACGACAGTCGGATGTACCATGGTAAGTACCACTTTGTCATTGTATCAATTCATTATCGCCGATTGAATACGAAAATTGAAAAAATATATAAAGAGCACAAGTTGAATATTTGAACACACACAATCCAACAAATTATGTTGCATTATTTTCAAATTGAATCACGTGATTCTTTCATTTGTATCATGATGTTGTGCATAAATATTTTGTATGATGAATTGGTTATTCATTGGGTCATGTTGATAATTAAATGAATATTATGGTAAAGGTTCAGTTGGGATGAAAAAAAATCGCGGAAGGAGATACGACTAGTGATTGTTGTAGGACTGTTAGCTGTAGCAGTGATTGCCTTAGTAGCAACATTGACCTTGCAGATGGCTGTTTTTCACACAGAGGAATACAGAGAGATGTGTCAATCCGATGAGTGCATAAAAACAGGTAACCTAACTCGACCTGTCTGCTTTATAAATTTTGATCAAGGAATGAATGCAACATTATTGATATTCGAATTTCGATTCATCGCGCCAATTTCAATTTGTCAACTTGCTGTTATGTAGTCAACATGATGATGGTGTTTACTATAATTGTAATGTGAAATGAAAATAAATAGCCGTCATTTTTCTTCTCACGACTATGAAATTAACGGAACGAGAATTCACTCTTCGTTGAATAGAGATATGAAAATAATTTAATTTCTCTGAAATTGTGGAAGGGCGGAACAGAAAATTGTGATTGAAATTGAAATTCCACATTTCACGTTTCAGTTCTCAAAGCTCATTCTTTTAATTTGTTTTGCTGTTTTCTTTTTCACAGCCGCAAGGATCATTGAGGCGATGAACAAATCTACTCAACCCTGCGATGATTTTTATAAATTTGCTTGCGGTGGATGGATTGCTCGACATCCAATTCCACAAAGTCAAACCTCTTGGGATCAGTTGAGTTTGTTACGTGAGGAATTGTTACAAAATCTTCGGGTACTTTTGGAAGAACCGAATCGCGATGATGATTTGAGACCAGTGAAATTTGCACGAGCACTGTATAAAACATGCATGGACACTGGTATGTTATGATTTGAATCATATTTTCTACTATTATTCGTATTGAAAGAGAAAAATCATGAAGACGATGAAAATATTCGATTTTATATATTACAGAAAGCGTTGAATCGTTGGGTCTGAAGCCTATTTATGAAATTTTGAAGAAAGTTGATCTACCGAACGAGCCAATTTTCAGTGACGATGACCTGATAAATCTCGATTTATCAAGAATAGTTGGAATGGCCCAACGTCATTTGGGTTTAAATCTTTTTATCAATTTTTATATCAGCGAGGACGTACGTGATACAACAAGAAATCGGATGATGATGGAACAAATTTCTCCTGGATTCAGCGAGAGATATTTGATGGATCCAATTCGATTCAAATCTGAGTTGAATGAATACAAACGTTATGTGAAAGCGATGGTTGAATTGACAGGTGCTGGTAACAAAAGCATGGCGTTTGCTAATGAAATTCTTGAATTCAGTACTACTATTGCAAAAATAATGGCAACACCTGAAGAAAGACGTAGCTCTAATCATCTTCTGCATGATGTAACAATCGACGAGCTGCAACAATTAACAGATCTTCACACAACCGCGTGGAATTGGACAAGATATCTTGAGGCTGTATTTGAAAATACAGACGTCATAATAGATACGAGTGTTGATCGAGTTATCGTGATGGATCTTGAGTATTTGCAAGCGCTTCCAGACCTTATCGCCTTAACACCGCCTGCAACCATTGGTATGTGCTTAAACATTGTTAGTTATACATTCGGACACAAATTGAGATTTAAAATTGGGATGAGTGAGATGCACGAAGAGATACAAAAAAGGTTTTGTTGATGACATATTGACAATCGAGTGTCATCATTGTTGCGGTGTGTATCTGTACACGGAGAAAGAAGTTGAAACAAGAGAAGAAAACGTAGCTACATTGTGCTCGTGCAATCAAACGAGGCCATACGGGTCGCGCTAAGCTATCTTTATATATACATATACATTTGTTTTGTATCTATATACTGCATGTATGTACATTGAAAATTGCTTTGATTATAGACTATTTTTGTTTTACTCCATGACCTATTTGACTATTTTATTGCAGCGCGATTCGTATGGTGGAGTGTTTATTCAACAGTAGCGCCATTAACACTGCAAAAGTTTCGCGATCTTGGCTTCCAATTCTCGCAAAAGGTATTTGGCTTGAAAGAAAAAACACCGAGATGGAAAGGATGTACAGGCAATGTCAATTCTAACTTTGGAATGGCACTGACTTATGTTTATGTGCAACAACATTTCAATGACCGTGCTAAAGAAAAGGTTCGTTGGCTGTTATGTTCTCTTTTATTCCCTTCATCCATATCACGAACAGGAAATGATATAGTTACTGATATCACTATCAATATCAGGCACTGCAGATGTTACTGGACATCAGAGCAGCTTTTGACGAAATGGTAACTGAATTAAAGTGGATGGACGCAAGTACACGAGCAAGAGCTCATCGGAAATTGTATGCCATGAGGCCATTCGTCGGATTTCCTGAATGGATTACGGATGCTAAGAAGCTTGATAAATTTTATGATGGGGTGAGTCTTGGAAGGAACATACACGAATGTAGAATGAGTAGAATCAAATCTATGCTGTGATCACACATTGATGTTCATTCAATTATTTTTTAGGCGGAGGTTATCGAAGGAAAACTTTTTGATACATTCTTAAGGCTAACAGATGTTGGCGCAAAGAAGACGCTCAATAGTTTACGAGAAAAACCTGATAAAGATCGATGGATATCCACTGGAACCACTGTCAATGCGTTCTATAGTGCCGTGTTGAATTCAGTCAGTGAGTAATTTGATTGTTTTCATAGAGAAATCAAGAGTAATTTAATGTACATTTAGTGAAATCGTTCGGATTTTTTCAGCCTTCCCTGCTGGGATTCTTCATCCGCCATTTTATGGAAATGGATTGGAGTAAGATGCGACAGATTATAGTAGTGGATTAAATATAATGGGTGACATTAATTCTTTTTTTATGTAGGTCGATAAACTATGGAGCAATGGGAGCAATCATGGGTCATGAACTCACACATGGTTTCGACGATCAAGGTCTGACAATGTGTTGAATGAATACTTTCAAGACATAATTGAACCATTCGAATGATATATTTTCTTTTTTCATGATTAGGTCGTAGATACGATGAAAATGGCAATCTTCGTCAGTGGTGGAGTGATGAGACATTACAGCACTACCATGAAAAGGTTGAGTGTATCATCAAGCAATACAGCAATTACCATTTACCTGAACTCAGCAACAATTTCACGGTGAATAGCGCAGGACAGCAATAATTTCATTCTAGATTAACCTTGATTTAATGTGCCATGGTCACAATTTATATTTGTCATGAATGGACAGAGACATTTCTCCATTTTTATTTGTTCAGGTTAATGGTATCAACACTCAAAGCGAAAACATCGCTGACAATGGTGGTATTCGTGAGGCATATCGAGCATATCAGAGATTGAAAACAAGAAATTCTGCACCACAAGCTCTTCCAGGACTCGCTGATTACACACAGGATCAACTTTTCTTCCTTGGTTTCGCACAAGTTTGGTGTGGAAATTATACAAATGGTGCATTGAAGTCGAAACTCATCGAAGGAGCACATGCACCGAATCATTTTCGTGTCATTGGCACTTTATCAAATAACGTAGAATTTTCAAAAGCATGGAACTGCCCCTTAGGAAGTCGTATGAATCCTTCTCACAAGTGTATATTGTGGTAGAAGGAAACAGCTTTAAAATTAAGAACACTAAACTTGTACATATCTTTTAGTGATGGACGAAGAAGGGAAAGAAGGAAAAAGTAAAATGAATTCTGTAAATATTACTATCTCATGGAATACTTGAAAAGATACTTTCTGTTGCAAGTTTTCACAGTGTAAATATCGTTCTGAGACGATCATGACAAACAGTGCCTCTTAGAATTAGGAATGAACACTAATACAAGTGATTCGTGCACCACACATTGCACTCGCTAACATTTTCAATTTTTGGCTTACAAATTTCCATAATTTTATTTCGCCTGAACTAGACGCCGTGATAATAAATTTATCCTTTGTTTGAAGACACTTTATTCTTGCATCGTGCCCAACAATTTCAAACACTAATGAATTTGCTTCTACATTGTAAATTCGTATTCTTCCATCTTCATGACCGATTGCAATTAACTCTTCGTTAAGAAAATTTACGCATACAATTTTTGAATCGAATGATGATTCACAACAAATACCAGCTGTTTCTACTGTATAAACATCCAGTTTGTTATTTGCAGCCACCAAATATTTCTGGCCATCTGGACTCCATTGTAAAACTGTGATATTCTTCGCATCTAACTTTAATCTTGGCACCAGATTTGTTGCATATGCAGGTCGCCCTTTCACCAAATTCCACGTTCGTAATGCTCCGTCAGCACCAACCGATAATGCCAATTTGCCTGTAGGATGTACTGCTATCGTATTGACTTCTGAACCTTTGTGCGCTAATTTCCAATGTTTTTCTAATTGCCAATTTCCGCATCGAACTATTGCAATACTTCCATCAGTGCTGCATGAGAGGATGTGGCTGCCGTCTGGTGTAAACGTTACACAATTGACTGTACCTATGACGAAGAAAAAACTTCTTGAAAAAAATTGGCAATAAAAAGACACATAGACTACAAATGAACAGATCTATTTTTTACCATCGTGATGCATCAATTTCCCGGATTCTGTTCGACTTCGCATGTCATACAGATATATGGAATCATCAGCACCTCCAGATGCCAAATAATGTTTTTTGCATGAGGTTGTACGTATACTTGCAATATGACTATGTGTGGCGAAGCTGCGTTTCAATGTATATTTCTGAAAATCATTATTTTCATAATTTTTAACTTTCGGCGAATCGATATTTTGAAAGAAAAAAAATGTATTTGAAGTGAATGTACATAACCTATGCACATCATTCTTGTTGGTTATATTCATTGATGAACTTACTTTTTCTACTTTTTCAACTTTATATCCCAACAAAAATTGCTCGTATGTTCCCACAATGATCTCGAAATTGGTTGTCATTTTGGCAAGTATCGAATATAATTTATATACAGAACGAGACAACGAAAATATTGTTTTGCTGATTCTACACGTGTGTATCCTCTGAACAGCGTGACGTAAACAATTGCATGTTGGCACCCCTGACGAAGTCAAGTATCCATATGTATATAGGTATATTTGTTCGAGTCCCCAGATGCTGTTGTCCCTATCCCAAAAACTTTCGGTAACGGTCCGAAATAAATTACTCGTAAAATGGTAATTATTTTCAATTAATAACTGAAGACACTCTGTCGGTTTATCAAAAAAAGATTGATGGTACATTCCCGGATTTTTCGAATGTATTTGCCAATTGTTCATGTGCTTAAACGCATTCCATGAAGGTATCATGTGTAGGAATGGAGGTTATGGTGCTACTGAAATCATCCTCATGGCTGCCTATCAGTTTCATCATTCGAAATAAAAATTCATCAATGTTTTCAGTAATAAGTTGGTGATGTTCGATTGATAAACGAAGGATATATGATGATAATTCCGGGAGTTTATGTGAAATTTAATGTGGAATTGATATTGATTCACAATTATCACAACTCTTAGTGTTTCGTTTAACACCCTTCTCTCTGGATAGTGAATGAGTAAATGTTTTTTGATAGTTTCAGAATATTTCAGCGTGTAGAGCCAATCTGGTCGTGATTGCTAGGATGACACACGGTCGGAGAAAATTGTATTGCACATTTCGAGGTGGATCTTCAGTACAAATACCGCAACAAATTCTGTCATTAAATGTTCCCGACCAAAACACACACATAAGATGTTATTCAAATCAATCGAGGAAACCCAACTTTTTCTCGCAAGTTATCGAGAATATCAAACAAGAAATGCAAAAGAATAAAGAGATGAAAGAGTCATTGAAGAAATTTCGCGAAGAAGCGCAAAAATTGGAACAGTCCGAGGCATTGAAGTCAGCGAGACAAAAATTTCAGACAGTCGAGTCTGAAGCGAATAAAGGATCAGAGGCGTTGAAAGAGAAATTAGATGTACTTAAAGAAAAAGTTCAGGAAGTTATAGACGAAGCAAGCAAAACAGAATTAGGAAAAAAAGCAGGTCAAATAGGTGAAGGGATTTCCAAGTCTGCGAAAGACGCTGCTGAAACGATATCAGAAAAAAGTCAAGCTATTGGTAAAAGCAGTGCTTTCCAAACGATATCACAGACGGCTGAAGTCGTTCGTAAAGAATTGGATAATCATGGGATTCAAGGTCGCGTTTATATTCCTCCAAAAATATTGAGGAAGCGTGTAGAAGTTCCAAATGCAGAGGAGAGAGTGGTAGAGGCAAATACTGATGCGACTGGTGTTGAATTACATAAGGATTCCAAGTTTTATCAATCATGGCAAAATTTCAAAGTAAGTCTTCAGATTGATTGGATGTTTGACTAGCAAACGAATCAAGGACAGTATCCAATTTCATATTCTTTTTTTTCAGGACAATAACCCATATGTGAATAAAGTATTAGATTGGAAAATGAAATATGACGAGTCAGATAATGCGATGATTCGTGCTTCAAGATTACTCACTGACAAAGTGGTGGACATAATGGGTGGTCTATTTCAAAAAACTGAACTGTCCGAAACGCTCACTGAAATATGTAAACTCGATCCCGGTTTTGATAAGGTTAAATTTTTACGAGATTGCGAAACTGATATCATACCGAATATCTTAGAGGCAATGATCAGGGGCGATCTAGTGATATTGAAAGACTGGTGCCACGAAGCACCGTATAATGTGATTTCGCAACCGTTACAACAAGTACAAAAATTGGGTTATCGAATGGACAACAAGATATTAGGTAATTATTTCGTATTATTCTACATGATTTATTCAATTTCGTCCTATATTATAGATTGTTGTCATTTTTTTATCCATTTCTTTTTGTTTTTTTTCTAATTCAGATATCGATAATGTTGATCTCGTGATGGGCAAAGTGATGGAACAAGGTCCTGTCCTCGTGATAAGTTTCCAATCTCAACAAATAATGTGTGTGAGGGACTCTACAAATAAAGTGGTAGAGGGTGATCCTGAAAAAGTTATGCGTGTTAACTACGTTTGGGTATTATGTCGCGACCCGAGTGAATTGAATCCGAGATCTGCGTGGCGATTACTTGAGCTCAGTGCCAATAGTAGTGAGCAATTTGTATAACAAATCATGTTGTCATTGACCTATGATTTTAATCGTTCGAAAACACAAAGTAAGAATAAAATGTCCCTGTTTTTTCTATCACTTTGTATAAAATTCTGACACTTACTAGTTGTCAGGACAAAAAACAAATCGGAGTTCATGAATACCTCATGAAGACATTGTCTCTTTTGAAACGAAATACATAATAAGAAATTAATGAGGCGATGTATTCCGAATATGTAATGAATCGATGAGCAAAGAAGTAACTATTGGGGATGGTTCAGTATAAATATGTAGAGGTTAATCACTGAGCCGCGGCAAAGACATTATTTTTATTCAAAAATTCCAATTGAAACTATCACCCAAGCATCCGAATGATATTTTGCTGTGTTCTCCATCCGGTTGCAATATTTCGATAGTTCATAATCGAAAGAGTTTTGTAAAAAAAAATATATAAACTGACATATTTATAAATAATATAGCCGAGTAATGTGAATTTCATCTGTACATAATTGACCGTTCCGTTAGCAATTTTGAGTTAGAATAATTAATTTTATAATGTAAAAAAGAAAAATATAGTCATTCTATTCGATCCACTTTCGCATTTTTAATAACATTTATGACTACGGTGTATCTGGAAATCCGCAATCGTTGCGATGCGGAAAATGAAAATCATCTACGAACTGCAGGTTTGTTTACCCGAACCCCCATGACAATCTCATTGGTTCCCTTGTCAATTACAAATCCACTAGTTCATAATTCAAAGTCTACTATGCAAACCAAAATTCTTTCATTCAACAGACAATGAATCTGAAAAAAAATCACATCGATGCAAGTATCCAAAATGAGAGAAAAAATTCGCGCTACATTTTTCAAATCGATTCAATTGACGCCATCTACACAAAATTATACCTAAACATAACCCCACTCATCCGGAAACACGCGTGCTACAAGTGGGGATAGAAAACCGTTGTGCATCAGCGAATCACGATACTTCTACCGAAAAACCGTTACAGCTCACGGCGTGCTTCTGCTTTGTGACAACAAAGAAATCGCCGGCGAGATTTTAGTCGGCGTACACAAGCTTAGAGAGAAAGAGACGACATAGGTTTGAACTTGTCCTAGGGGGGATTATTGGTAGAGCTGCTTTTATCCACATTAACATCGAGACCACTGTCCATTCTGTGACGCGATGGCAGAGAGTAACGATAACGAAGTAAATTCGCAGCAACCCGACAACGCCCTCGCATTTCGTGCATCTGTATCCAATATATTCAAAAATATAGCAGAATCTGTGAGGTAAGTGTTCACACATATCTAATCAAGTTTTTCTCCATCTCATTCCTTGTTTGTTTTCATTAATTTCTCTTTCTACATAAACATCGATATATATATGGAGATATTTATGTGTATCTTCTCGTAATTGCCATCGGTCTTCAATCGTGTGCTCCGATCATCGTTCGCATCTTCAGTTGAATAACAGAGAAAAAGGAAACGAGGACGAAACAACACATGATGGTGTCACTCGATGTCATTGGCCTCCGTGGCTTGCATACTAATGTGTGTCTATACACAGCAAGTTCACGTTTGTCTCACTCACGTGGCCCCGGCGAGTGTAATCGCTCATACTATTCCAAACACTACGCAGCATCTCTATAACTGCCATCGTCATCATCATCATAAACATCATCGGAGTTATCAAGCGGTTATTATTATTATTCGTCATCATCAAATATCATTGCCGTCATGTCTTTGGGACCCTCACAGCCAGTTTCCGTTCTCGTTCACGCCTCACCGCATTCTTTCTTTTTTTTCCTCTTTACGCGCGGTTGAGCTTGGCCCATTGTCCGATCTCAAAGGACACAGGCGAACCTTCGGGTGAGTTCGCCCCCAGTTCTTTTGCGTACCGGTCGGGGCACAAAGAAATTCAGTTGGTGTTCACGATGGAGAAGAAGAGGAAGCAGGAAGAGTAAGAGTCTCACGTTGGTTCGCAGTTGCAGCTGAAATTCAGTTCGATTCATCATCTCGACGTTAACGTTATATTCATCATCAGTTTATCGAACGGGTTTTGAAGCTGTTCCGTTATTCTTTGGTGACCGGAAATCTAATATCCGTGCTTTGATTCTCCCATCTTATTCGTGTGTTCGCGTCTTCCCACGCGGCCAATTGATTTACAATCGCCTGTGCTGGTCTTGGTGAATCGATGAACGGTAAATGCGAAATACATTCGACAAGAAAACGAATGCAAGTGGGTAGAGAAGGAGACAAAAGATGTAAGAGGATTGATGAAGATGATTCACGTGAATATTTGATGGACATGAAAAAAAAGAAGCTAACGTTTATTCGTCGACGCGTGCTCGATTAGGTCTGGACATATGCAACTTTGTAGTTTTTAATATCACATTGCACCTGTCCCGGCCTGACCGCGTGCACATATCCAACAGAATTTTAGTAAATTATCGTCATTATCAGCAATGAAATAGGAGAGAAACAGAATGAATGTTTCGGTGTTGGAGAGAAATGAAGAACACACGGAAAAAAAAGAGATGAAAAAAACGCCAGGTGATAAAACTGAAATTGGGCGACGGGGCTATACTTTGAATGCGAGGGGGAATTCGAAGAGAGCGTTACCTACGTCGTCCTTTGTTTGTATTTGGGACAAAGAAAAATTTGATCCCAGCGATAGTGTTACAGGATACACGCACTCGCACGATGTGAAAGACAAACACGTGAAAAAACTATTTTTTTCCTTTTCATACAATATATTTATAAATTCAATTTAATCTATATTTTTTTCTCAATGCTCATGGGATGGTTCGTAGAAATGCAATCAGTTGTAAATATTTGTTGTACACAGATTGTGTTCTTATGAACGGCGTTCGGATGCGTTGATAATAATTGAAGATAGAATTACTGAAGAATATACTCTGACATCGGGTGTCATCTTTCACTCGCATGATATTCATTACTGTTTCAATATATTGTATTGTTTTTTTTTTGTACTCGTGAAGCGAGGAAGAATTTGCAGAATGCCTCACATTTTTGAAGTCTAAACCCACGATGATACGAAAATTACATCGAGCAATGGCCAACGATTTGTATGAGAGCTTGATGGTAGATCTGGAGGAAATATTGGCAGATTCAAATTTATCAGAGGGTCTTGGGAAATTGAAAGAATTAACAAATGAATCTCCTCACGATCCTGATTATATTGCATGGCAAGTTTATATCATTCACATAATGTACAATGAACATGATTCATGTAGATATTTTTTTACATTCAAAATAATTCCAAGCACATTTTTGAAAACAATTTTAACTCGACAGGAGACCACCTGGCAATGTGCAGGAGCATCTTCGGTCTCATGATATGGAAAAAATGAAGGCGGAGCTCGGAAGACTTCAAAAACTTGTGGATCAATTGGAGGCAGAGAATAATGTGATGAAAGAAAAAATAGCAGAGAAACGAACAGCTGTTCAAAAAATCGATGAAAGAGTGAATCGTGCAACGAAAACTGGTTTTCATGCACTCGCTGATATGGAAAAAACGGCAGATCGCATGCAAAAGTACATTGAAGTACTCTACGAGTAGAATATAATGATATTTAATTATATAAGCTAATTACATAATATTTTTTTAATAATCGTCCAGTACAATTAAGGCCATGTTATGTATCTTAGAATTTTTACACTGTTATCAATATCAAATGTATATAGAATTTTTACTCTTATTGAACTAGAGAATTTATTGGGTGTCACTTTTCAGATTTCATTTTCCCAAATTAATTTCGCCTTCTATTCGTTTATGATTCGACAATGGAGACGATGTACCGGCTCTTTCACTCCCCTCTCTGAATCAAAATGGATGAAGCAATGAATGTGAAGTAGAGTTCTATCTCCAGAATGCAGAACTACTCTTTGAGATTGCCTCCTGATTCAACTTTGGTCGATTCTATTTTTTCTTTTTTCACGACTGATTTTTCCAACGTGTCATATTTAAATTTAGTTTTTTTGAAGTCCGATAAAGATTTTTCGATTTCGGCCATTACATCACGGTACTCTTCACGTTTTCTCTCATTACATTTGATGACATATCGTGCTCTATCTTGTAACAATTTCACATCAACAATTGACCGTTCAACTTCCATACGTTGTTGTACGTTCTTTGCAATGTCCGATTCATACATAACAATTTCGTCTCCCATTCGGTCAATCTCTCGTGAAAAATCTTGACTAGTGCGGGGCAACGACGCCATTTTTTTCGCCCGGTATATTTTCGAATGTAGCGGCAAAAACACTTTCCCGCGCAAGTGAATCATACATAACCATTGGTATTTCTAAACCAATTAAATGTCACGAAATATCCATCGTTTCTCATGATTACCGCTAGATGTCCTCAGTGTGACCGTACAAATCGTGTGCTCGCCAAATACGCATTCAACGATACGCCATTGCGTCGTGATTGCCATATCCAAGTTTTAGTGTTTTTGTGTGTGAGAATTGATCATCAATCAGCTTATTCTATTCTCCATAGTGTCCAAGTAAGTTTAACAACAATTCTATTTCATTAATACGATATTCATAAAGTACTCGTCGATAAAAAATGTTCTATTGTTGCAATGATAGTCTCCACGAATATTTAGGGGTTAGTTTTTGGCTTTAGCGCTTGGGCAGCCCTCTTTTGTACGCGTGGTACAGTCGATATTTGATGCCGTAAATTATTCTCGTTATGTAGACATGATTATTATCTTATTGCTTCTATAATAGTTGCGATAACGTTTCTTAACCTCGAAAAAAATGTACGTTATAACACTGAGGTAGATAAGCAACGGCCATTCTTGGTCAATGCCCTAAGATGCTTGTATATATAACAGGGAGGTTAGATTCATCCACGTAAATTGCCGGCCATCGCTGGAAGCCTTGGGCTCTACATCTATCTCTCTTTTTTCTACTTCTCATCTCTTTTTACCCCTTTCTTGTTTGCTATTCTCACTATTCTCCTCTTCGTTCATTAGACTGAATCGTTTGTGACTTCGTTCTCACTTACTCAGACGCGTGAAACGACGCTGCAACAATGTCGTTCGGCGCGTTATCGAACCAATAACGCTGTGTTTGCTGGCCCTGATGCAAAATCATTTAAGAGAAATGCAGAGGATTATTGTTGTTAGGTTTCATTAAATGGGACTAAATGGCTATGTGGGGAGGGGCATGGTAAAATGACAATTTTATGTTGCAATTTGCGATGCTAAATTTTTCAGGGATATTGATATGAATAAATATTTATTTAATGCGTAATAAAACGAGGTCTTGTACAGAATAGATAAGATTATTTTTTATCATTATTTTTCATGTCATTTTGAATCTGAATTATATTCTCGAAAGAATTTGCTCAACTGATGATGTATGGTAATTATTTTGCTCGTGCCCTCGAATATTTTATGACCAATAATTCCTCCTTCATCTTGGTTATATACAGGGATTTGTTTCAACACACATTGAATCTTCGAAGCAGTATCATTTGACAAATTTCCGAGAGTTTCATTCGGATTTGCAAATGGCATTAATCGATAATTAATCACCTACGAACTCTCGACAACGTTCAATTTATAATGACAGCGGTTGAGAGAAGTTTCACTTGATTGCGTTGATTATTCCATCGGTAAACTTCTATTAGGTCTCATCCTTGTAATCCCGTGAACATTAATGACTTTATCCATTCATTGTCAGGTATTTTCAATTTTTAGCATCTTTTTGAATTGTTGTTAACACATACCTCATTGTGGAGTGATAGAGGAAATCATGCGAATTCAAAAATTTTGAAGGGATAAGTGAAGATTGTGTTCTGTATGTATAATTTGCAATTGATCATCTTCTGAGAGAAGAAAGAATTTTGATGGAAAGGAAAATTGTGTTTGCAACGAACAATTTGAATTGTTTAAAAGATGAATATTTGTGATTTAATTTATTTCGTTTCTGAATGGACTTGACATTTGAGTCTATTTGCGATTATAGTTTGATGAAATTGATCGATGTCAGGTGTATATTTAGAATAGAATTCGATGATAAATAGTGAAATAGTGTGAGTGCAGTATAATCGTAGAAAAATGAGGCAACTGATTGTTGTACTGCTCTGTAAAAACTGTACACTTGTACTATTACTTGAACATTCTGCTCTTCTGCCTCCTGTGGTTCCTCTTCTACAACTGCTCCCTCTCCCTTTGTCTTCTTCTTTTGCTATCCAACATCATTCGACAACTCGTGTCGTCGTAACGGCACAAACAAAGCGTTTCCACGACGACCATATAATGTACGGTTGCCATCACAAAAACTTTGAACTTGTGCGACTGCAAACATTATACGTTGGGCGCCCACGCGGAGACCCCCGTGCGCCGTTTATATACACGCCCATTGGACACGCAAACTAGGTCCTCAGAGTTTTTCACGCACTTTTCACGGTGGTTCATTTTTAGTTGAGAGGAGAAAACAAAAATTATCATGAAATTGAGATAATAATTGTTGGAAATAATACGAAAAACTTTTGTGAATTTACTTGACATGAGTACAGATATTTTTTTAGTAGTTCCAACATCCCTTTGGGAGCCTTTGGGATCTCTATAACAACTGGAAGTTTAAGGGGGGGACTGGGTCGTGAGACAATTCTCTATTTAAAGTTTGTCTCAATAAACGACATCATTGGAAAAATTGTGGAGGATAAATGTCATATCTGGTGGCAGTAAAAATTGTAATTGTTACACTTGCTAAAAATAGTTTTCTTTTTTTAAAATTTAGTCGTTTCGTCAGTGTTATTTTTCTCTTTTCTCATAGCAATTCATCAATCTCTTCACTTGCGTCATCTCACAACTTTTCATTTCACTTTTGATTCGTGAACTATTATTGATATTATTGTCATTGTTATTGTTATAAAATCAATTTTGCAAAGTACTCACTGTGACAGTTTTGTCGATACTAAAATGCTTCTGCTATCGAAATTGAATTATTATATTGTGCCACGTAGTTTCATAATGAATTCCAGTAATTCCATTCACAGTAACCATTAACCCACATGTGGACTAATACCATAACCTAAAATTCAATTGTTCTCAAATAGAAATGACAATTCATGAAGGATTCAATTCACAATGATTGTTGTTATTAATGAATACGATAAACGTGTTCATGTAATTAGTCTCAATGAAACAATTGCTTAATGCAACGTTTCTAAAAATAGCAACAGACAAAATAAATTTATCAATCCACCCCGCATTATCATCTTCTGAATTTTTTGGGTCCAGTAACTCTACTCAGCTACTGAATGATACGCAGATAAATTTTATTGGCCAACAATAAATATAAATTCAAACTTATCTTATGTATTGCAAACAGTTACGACCATTTGTCAGATCGTTATTTGTGTACTTTGTCACAACCTACCACTATTACACACATTGCATTTCAAAATGGTGTCAATATAATCAAGTGTTTCATTTCGAGCACGTGGATAAACTCAACGACCAAAATGAAAGAGAAGAAACAAACTCACTTCTTACCTTTTTTGTCATCATTCAACTATTATTCTTACACCTATTCACTGTTGCACAAACACGTGGTATGTTTACAAACGTGAGTGCCTCGTTCTCTCCAACCTACGTAGATGATTGAGAATAATTTATATTCGTTCACTCTATCGACTTATATGCACGAATAAATTAATAAGTTTAGATTGATGATGGTGGATTGATGGTGGAAGAAAAAAAAGAATGAATTTAAACGGGAGGAAAATTGAATAAATAAAGAGCGATTGTAGAGTGGAGGTTGGAATGAGCATTGAGGAGACAGGAGGAATATTAAGGAACGCACAAGGTCAACTGAGAAATCATTAATGCGGTTGCACAAGGCAATTGCAACAGCTGTGGTCTCTTTTGCTTCATTCCATTGGGATGCTCTCCCTTTTCAATTCTTCACTCACTCACTCTCGCTTATACAAATACTTGAGAGAATTATTTTATTTCATTCTATTTGTTATTATTATTTCTCTTGGTTTATTTTTTGTTTTGTTTTATCTACTTACGTTCGAATTTTCCCGCCTCAACGATCACAGTCCTTGGATTGCAACTCCTTGGTTTTGTATACTTTTACGCATGAAGAATGCAATTAGATACGCGTGTGTATTTATGCGTATGTGTGTTCTTTATTCATGTTGCATATATAGTAATTTTCAGTCCACCTGCTTGGAAATTAATCAGCCAAGTCGCGTAAGCGTGTATATAAAACTCACTGTCTTCCAACATTTCTTATCTTCTTGGTAGTCATTAGAACGTGACTTTTTGTCACAGTCAGAGAAGAAAAATTCGAGAGAGAATAAAGGAGTATTATAAAAATGTCGCGAAGAAGTGGAAATATTTATGGAGATATGTGTCCTGGGGTCAATTAAATATTTAAATATTATCTTGAATTGAGGTAGGTTTGTTACAGTAGAAAATGTAAATGTTGGAATGAAGAGAAAAAAGTTTAACTGAAGAAATTGTAAATTTATGTTATAGAATTTTCTATGAATTTATTTTCATTTTGGTTGCATTTCATCAGAATTATCTTTGCTCAGCAGCATTTAGTTATATAAATTTTTTTGTATATTGATTCTACTGAGAATTGTCATTTTTTTTTCTCCCTCTCACAGAGTATGGATAAGAATGAAAAATGATGATGGCTGTCGTATAAATGAATTTTACGAGAATATTAATAAATTTCATTGAAAAGTATATTTCATTATAATTCACTTTGTGCCATATTCAGATGAACGATATTGCAAATGGAGATAATTAAATTGTGTGAATGTATTGAAGTTCGAATACAATATGGCGCCGTAATAACACGTCGCTGAAATAGTGTATTGCTGGTCCAAAATACGCGGGAACTATATATTATTTCGTCGCCATTTTTAACTCAACACACACACACAAACAGAGCAGCTTTCACATAAACTCGACAATCTATTGCGTAATGAGTAGACACATGTTCTATTTTTCTTTCCTTCCTCTTGGGTTCTCACTGTTAGTTAATTAAATGGACATTTCTTCTTGGATATCACATGAGTTATTTCTTTTAGGTGAATCGGGAAGATGGAAAAAAAAATTGACGCTTTTTATTTTCCTACCTTGTTCAACTGTTTGATTAGATCAAAAGAGAAATTTGAATAGGAAATAATTTTGATGTCGTGTGTTGTCTTGCAGCATTCATACTCGTGATATTTACTCTCTGTGAATATTGAAATATTGAAAAAATGAGGATAAATTTAGTGATAAAAATTTGTTTTGTACATTTTGCACAAGTTCAATTATGATAGTCGATGGTTATTCATAATCCACGGATATGATTTCAGTTCAGGTTATAAATAATTTCTGAACGAATCGAATGGAATTTGTTTGATGGCGATCAATCTATTAATTCCCAAGATATAACATCAGCCAGTCATGGAATAGAAAATCTGAGAACCGCAATGCATAGAAGCCTACACGTGACTATTGTAAAAACAATCACAAATTTAAATTGAAATATGAAAAGAGTAATTTATTATAATTCTTTATTTGTAATATAAAAATATTCTCTCAACACAACACTCATGTTGTGAGTTAGTGAGGGTTCACCGACTCGTGATGCGATAAAAATAGAAACGTTTAAAAACAAAGGATGGTTCATAGATGTATAACATAACCTATCATACGTATATGTAGATATAGTCATAAAATTATCTTCATGTTGTCATTATTGCATTTATGGTATCTATAACTGAAAATTTGCGGTGGTATATAGAGAGATATAAATGGGAAATTTTCCCGCTATAAGATAGAGTTGAGGTTGAATTATTGAGGATGGCGTGCGGTGTATACACAGTCAATGCAACAATCGAATATATATATATATGTTTGCACATGTTAGGGGGGATAAAAATGAACAGAAACAGTTGTAGGGGTGTCGCATCGGCGACAGCTCGACCTGAAGGTAGCGCCACAACGTCTGCCATTTTCAAATGTTTGTCTCCACTTCCCCGTCGTCTTTGATGCCGTAATTTTCAGCGCGCGTCATTACAACTCTTACTTTTTACAATAACTCTCAATTGTGCAATTTTTCTTTCACCCCTCACTTTTCACAGAACTTTATTTCCATATTTTGTTATTACTATTTGATTATCATGTTGCACTGTGTTCATGATAAATAATTAATGCAGTTTTCTGTTTATCAAATGAGTAAGAAATGAGGAAAAAAAGTTTTTTATTTCACTGTGACAAGGCCGTGTGTGGTTTGTCAGGTGCTGAGATTGCGATGGTATATGATGTGTCGATCGATGATAATTTCACGAATAATTCTCATGAATTTTTGAATTGGGATTTTAGAATTGTTGCAAATGTTCATTTGTTGATGTGTTTTTCTTCTTTTTGTGTAGGGAAAATTTGTTACGTTTGAACAACGGAGCATGTTATGTAATTGTCTCCACCACTTCTCATATTTTCCGTTTATTGTTGAGTATGAGCGTATATTTCAACGCAAAATGTGTTAGAGGAGTTTCCCTGCATTTTCCCCTCTTTTATATGAATAATTGTAGTGTACGGACAGGCTGTATCACATTCAAATTCTCCCACGATTCGCAAAAGTGACGTGCTCTAGAGTTTTCTATATTATTCAATGTTATTATATTTCATTCGTAATTTGCTGACAGAGCTTTGGAGAATTGAAGGGAAATAATTCGCCAATTTTTACCATTGTAATATTTTCCTCAATTTTTTCTTTGTTTCATATTTTTTGCTTTATATTCTTCTGTGAATGAAATTGGATTGTTGAAATTTACGATGGTGAAATTTGATTCTGAAATAGGAAATATATTTGGAGAATAAAATGTCGGAATGTTGTGAAAGCGATTGCAAAATTTGGTAGCTATGGAGAATGCTCGGTCAGATGTGTACTTGAAAGTGTAGAGAGTTTACTGCAGTGTCCAATTTTATTGTATGAATAAAATGAATTGGATATTTGAAATGGTGAAAAAAAAAGTAAGAGGACAATAATTCTGCAATTTCAATGATTGCACCATTTTAACAATCGCTGTTTTCTTTCACCCTCTTTCCCTTTTACTTTCAGGATAAAATTGAACTAGTTGAATTAATGATGGATGAATTCAATTTGGGCGAATGAAAAACTGATAAAGATAGGTACCAACATAACCATCGGACATTTTGAAATTATCGAATTTTTTTTTATTCCTTCAATCTCAATTTTATAAACACAAAATTAAATCAATATTCGTACTCTGTTCTTTAATTATTAAATTTCATTATTTCCAACTTTCATTTGCCAATTAAATTCAGAAATAAAACAGAATATTGAAATAAGTCAGAAAATGTTTCCGTATTTCTAATAATTGCGAATATTTACAGTTATTAGTTGAACTTTTTTGCCATTTCAACTACGCAATAAAGTTGAACTATTTAGATCTATGAATGTGAAATGGAGTTGAGAAAAAACGAATAACAAGTACAGAACAAAGAATAGGACTGTTTATAGTGACGACTTTGGATATCAGTGGCTATTAAATATGCTCGGACAGATGCGTCGTCCCCACAGTAGTTTGATATTCTCCCGCTGGGCGGCGTTTCCTCTCGCGTCTTTCCCCTTGGTCTTATATGTCCCGTACTCGGTCTTTACATGTATGCATTCATGTATGTATTATCTTCGCGGGCTGTGGGTTCTTACACTCCATATGAAGCGTTCGCCGTGTGTCCTTCTACTTCGATATCACAAACGCGCGCGGCTCGCCACGTAATTGCAGAGAGAGACTCTCTTTTGCCCTCTTACTACCCCGCGACACCCGACTACTCTCTTCGTATAAAGCTTCCACCCTCTCAACAACTGCGACCACGCTTTGTAATTTTTTTTTCCTCTTCACTTTGTTCTTCCTTTTTTTTTTTTTTTTTTCCCTATATTCGTCACGGTTATACCGAGACGGATATACATATAAAACGTGATATTCTCATTATATTATCACAAGATGGAGAGAGTAATATTTATTGTCTTTCTTCTTTTAATTTCATAAATTGTCAAATGCGAATTAATTTAATTGAGTATGATTGAGTTTTATTAATAGCTGATTGAGAGAAATTATTTTCTATTGATATTGCAAAATGGTGGAGATAATTATAAAATGTTTTATTTTAATGTTGATGTTATTGATAATTTATATGAATTATTGGAAAAAAATGATTCAATTATTTTAAATGGAAGAATTTTAGAAATATTTTGTGTTTATTGTGATTAAAGTAAAAGTTTATTTGCAATTATAAATCATCACCAATTTTTTGGTGTCTTGTATTATCATTTTTTGTCGTGGCACTAATTTTACCATTATTTATCGATTGCAAGTCAAGAGGATAATAATAATTCATGTGATAAGAATGATTACTTGACGTTAGAGGACACGAAATGAATATTTCATTCGATACTTTGATGGTGAATTGAATTTTGGTGTTTTTTTTTTTTTTTTTTTTCAAAATTTTATGGATAGAAAAATTGTCTCGTGTGATATCCCAGCAGAGTTGTTGATGGTACATCATCATTGAACATTGTTTTAATCGTTATTGGTGGAATTTTTTTTTTTTTATTTATTGTTTTCTGCATTTTGTGACCGTGGTCAAAGGGTCTTACTCAACTATTGCAGAACGACGTGAACCGGCCGCAAAGCATTAATTATGCACGAAAAAACGGACGATCGATGGATGGTCGAATGTCTACGTGAAATATTGATGAGGCCCACTCTTCCACCCAATACTTTTACCTCCGACTGTGCAATTTTTGATTGTGGGTGTATTACAATATAATTTGCTTCTAATGTTCCAATAGAAATTCATAATTAATCATTGTTTTGACCTTCTTTTTTGCCATAATTATTTCATGCTCAATCAAATCTCAACATTTGTCTTCATATCCTTTCCTGGTTCATTCTATTCTTCATATTGAATTTGTCAATTTTTTTATTTCTTTTGTACATTGTCTCACTTCTTACTTTGTCTCTTCATTTCTCCATTTTTTTTTCTGTTTTTTGTTTTGTTTGAGTATCTATAAAGGTGTTTAAGGACATCCAGCAAATACTTGAAAGGTCATTTCCCTTCAATGAGACGAAAGAACACGAACGTAAGTGAGAAAGAGATAAATAGTGAGTCCATTGTCCGGTATGCGCGAAGCACTATATTCTCATAGTGTGGTATAGCAGCCGGTTTTGTTCGTTGGTGCGGAAAAAATCTTCGTACACCGCCCGCACTCGCGTACCCGTGGACTCCCTGCGTCGATTCTCGCATCGGGATGATGTGCGCGAGAGTGTAAAGAGAAGAGGAAGAAGTTAAAGAAGTGGAGGAAAGAGAAGAAGGCGATGAAGCTGCAGAATAATAATAGAGAGAAGTGGTGGTGGTATGAGAATCGGAAGAAGAACGGGTTGAAGAAACGAGATGAAACGAAAGAAACCGCAGAGATTACGTGCGCTGCAGGATCCAACACACTTAAGTGATTTTAGACATTTTTGCCAAAAGATGGAATGGAAATGATTTTTTTTTTTTTTTTCATTCCACATTTGTTCTTTTCGACTGCGTAAAAATTATAGCGCTAAATGATTGAGATTAATAACAATTTGACAGAGGTGAAGATTACAAAAAAGAAATTTTTGTTATTAAAAAATTATTTAATTGTACCGATTCCCATAAATTTGAATTTTGACAAGAACGGACAAGAATATTGAAAAAATATTTTTTCATTGTTTATTGGATTTGATTGAAAATTTTTTTTTTTTTTTTTATAACAAATGGTGTTGGGGTGGGAAAACGTGTATGACGGGTGGGGGTGGTTATTGTGGGTGCGGGGGTACATACAGTTCGAGTTCTTAGGGCATACTTAGTATAGTGCAAATATAAAGTGAACTATGCACAACAATATCGACCCTGGTTGATTGTTGATGCGAATGGTAACCAATGGTGATAGCCGAGGTTCACCCAATCATAGTTCACGGGGTGGCCATATTCTGACCAATAAGCGTATTTTCTTGTCACCGGTTTTTTGATTGGGCGATCCAAAGGATAAGAGACGAGTTCGAGGCCACTGTGAACCACAAACACTTCGCGGATCACGACAAGAGAAGACCTAAAGAGGACTAAACAAAAGTCTTTCACTCAGTATATTTATACGTAAACGCACACACATTTTTATCTTGTTTTGAAAAACATTGAGTATTTTCAATTCTTCTCGGTATATTTCTCGGCGGTGTTTGTTACCTCGTGTTCCTTTTTTATTACACCAGGAAATATTAATACTTCAACAACTTCGTATTGTCCATCCAGTAAGAATGAAAATCTATTTTTCTTTCACAACACTCTTTGCCCATTTACGACTCGTTCCCATTTCTGTTTATTTCCATCTTCCTTTCTTCTTTCGGATTTCTACTTTATTGACACATTTGTTTTGCAAATGGACATTAGAATGAGTGGAGAGTTATGTCAAGTTAGATAGTAAAATGGCAGCAATGAGGGGAGGGGATTCCATCCGGTTGTTAATGAGTCGTTGAAATATTTCTCATTCTCTTTCGTATATAAAAATATACAATGGAACATGAACAACAATTCTTTTGTTTTGTGTTTTCTGTTTTTGAAAACGTGAAACCGCAATGAACGATCATTTTCTTTCTGACTTCATGCTAGTGATGGCTAATAGAGAATATTTATCAGAATTTAATAATAGGGAGAAGAAATAATTTTATTCTTGGGTCATGTTATATTCGTTTATTTCATTTATTTGTTTACTTGTTGATTATTTCAGTTTGTAATATTACTGATGAAATATATGATTTTTCACTTTGCTAATATCAAACAATACTGATGGCACGAAAGAAGGTGTAATAACCTGGTTAGAAAGTGCAACGAACAATACATTTCTAACGGATTTCGCGCCTCGTTTGCTTCCAGGAGCAAAATTAGCCGGGTCGGAAGCGAAGACACGCGTGCAACTAAATTCAAGGAAGGTGGCAAAGGAGGGAAAAGGGAAAAAAAATAACAAAAAAGAAAATCTCAACGCTGAAGCTGAAGGAGTTTATTCTCCTGTAAGAGAGTACTGCAACACTTCTACTACGAGACCGGTAAGTCGATGCGCATAAATTTACGTTTTTCCTCTCACCTCCCTAACTCTCACTCATTCTTTCATATTTTACCTCCACCTACTGTTGAAAGTTAGACGCCTCAATTCACACAGAATTTTCGTCATGCATAGCGTGATCACAAATATCAACATCTTATTTTTCTTCTTTTATCTTTTGCTTTTTCGTTCATATGTCAAACTGTATCAATTTATATAAAATATTGGAAAAATATTTTCTCTCATTTTTTTTTATTGCATTGTCAGGAATATTTTATTGATATTGTTGGAATTTTATCGTGATTTCTTTCATGTTTTGTTTGTTAATTAATATGAGAAAAGAAATCTTTTCATTCATGTGTTGAATGTTTCGTCTTTTAATTTATGAGAGATTATCATCTTCTTTTTTTTTCATATTCACATGTTGCTCTTTTCGATATGTTTCATCATTATATTAAGCAGCATTGAAATAAAAATTATTTTGTAAAGACTTCCGAGAGACTATTCCCACGTTATATTCTTCACAAAACCACACAGACGTAAATCTTTGGTGTGACCACCATCCACATCAATTCATGCAACGCCTGTTGCCAGTCATTACCCTTATGGTCGTCCATTTCACGGCCTCATGCAGACGTAAACTCATACAAACGTTTCTATATCCTGAATATTATTCAAATTTCGTGTATACATTTTGAATATTAATATCAACATCGTTATTATTATCAAATTTATTTCTGAAACATTACTGAGAGTTTGTTGTGAAAGAGAAAAAGAAAAAACGAAAATATTTGCACGATTTATTTCTTCTTTGAGTTACGGTGAATAAACAAAAGATGAATTTTATGTCATTGGGTTCTCTTGAAATTGCGACAATTTGAAGTATTTATAAATATTCATGAAAATATTACCCTTGCGATAATTTAATTAATTTAATTAAAGATCGTAAACAAAAGTGAATTCAGTGATACTCCACCGATCGAATATTCTTCAAGCCATTTCTCGCGTTTTCTCCAATTTAAAAGCTGAGTGGATTTTCCGAAAATTTCATAGTTTACCCGAGGGATTTTTAACACCGATCCTTTCTACCAACATTTCTAACCCCTATGCTGGAAAATTTGTTATATTTCCCTCTAGCTCTAGTCATGGTCGAGAAGGAAAGGGAAATGCTGACCCCTCTCACTTCCTCTTTTCGCTCTCGTTCAATATATAAACCATCTCTAACTTTACTCGTGAGACCTTTTAGCAGAGAAAAAAAAATACGGAAAACAAAAAGAGAGGGTAGAAGAAGATTAAAAAGGGAAGAAAGGAGGAATGAACGAATGAACGAATATATAACTGAGACGATGATGGGGAAGCACAGCAACGAGGTCGTGAAAATATCGAGAGCTTGCGCGCACGCGCTTTGACGCAACAATAAGGGGTGAATTCCACGAAGCGGTTCAGTATCCACCCGACCATCAGCTGATCAATATACTCGCTGACACGACACGCGCGCGTCACCATATTGTCACGCATTTGCTGATTGTCTATCAGTTTATACTTTTTTTTTTTTTTCTACGTAATTGTGCGTTTGTGTGTGTGTATGTTAGTGAATATTATTATTTACCTATAACATCACTTTGTTTCATGTATGATAATATAAAATCGTGGATTGAAATTAGATAAAAGAATAACCGATAAAGTTTTGTCGTACAATCAAATTGCAGGTATGTCAATTTGCATTTTTATTCTTTCAATATTTTATTTATTCGTATTGAAATAAATTTTTTAATCCTCGATACGCTGTAACTTATCTCGGTATTTTATTATTTATTATTGATTTCCTGAATGTGTGATTAACGGTATGGAAATAATGAAGGTGTCGTGGTTAGCGAATCCAATATGAGAATCTCTCACAGGTATTCACACCGGCTATATTCATTGGATACTCTTATTGGTTATACCATTGTCACCGCACTGCGGTAATTCCATCTCTATAACTGTGTGGTATTATTGCGATAGATTTGTTTCCGTATATGTTATATTGAGGGAAATGTAGAAACGGATCAATTTATCAATTTAATTTCACAGCGGAAAAATGTTTGTGGAAATGTTAATATGTCGTGTGAATTGATAGAAGTTTTGCTATACGTTTTTTTTATTGTCATTTATATTATGGACTCAATAATTTATTATTAAAATTCTTTTTTTTTCCGTTCTCATTTTTTTCTTTCTCATTATGAGGGGAGTGGTCGAGGAGTGTCGTGAGGCTTTTGATGACAACGCAAATTTTAAAGGATGACGAGTTTAGTAGAGAATAAAAAATGAAGATTATAGAGGTGGTTTCTTATCTCTTCCGTTTATGCTTTGTAGATGTAGATGGAAACAGCGCCAAGCGTTTCAAACTGTTTCTTTATTTGGTACTGTTACTTTTGTTGTGGGATGGAGGTACTGGATATTCATTTAACGAATTAGTTTAATGAGAAATTGAGATGTGAATGAGGTTCCATTATGATGGGATATTTTTTTGTGGATACATTGAGCGAGTTTAGTTGAATGAGTTGATTAGAAAAATAATGTTTCATTGTGTTTGCCAGTTTATTATGATTAATATTCTGATGAATTTCCATTTTCGTTGTCGAAGTTTACAGTTTTGTTTGTTTCAACTGATAATTAATGATATTTCAGTTTATCATTTCATATTCAGTTTTGAAATTTCAGAGAATAATAAATTCAATGCGCCAAAATATATTTCCAACCTCTCAATTCAACATGTCGAACTTTTTTTGTTCATAAAAGTTTTTAAATTCTGTAACAACTTTATTTTAAATCAATGTCGGGATGATGTTTTTTTGGTTACTGAAGCAACGTAAAATAATAGAATATGCAATATCGATCAGATTGGAATTAATTCATGACACTGGTGATAAATTTTATCTTACCCACAAACTTCTTTCCTGTTATGTGGTTGAATTTTTTTGCCAATCATTATTCATCTATGTGACATTAGAAAAACTCAAATGCTCGATATATTTTTTGTCTGGTGATGAAACTACATTGAAAGAGAGTGAAATTATATACTTTGTACTGTGGGAAATGGATTCTTGGATGAAGATTATTTACATTCCTTTTTTCACGTCATATTCTCTGGAAAGAATGTTGATTGTTATTATTATTATAAGGATAGCTTTGTTTCTCGTCCAAGATTG